>VDFB02391318.1:0-25666 GCA_007258455.2 Sequoia sempervirens
GCATGATATTGATTAAGAATTTGGATGCAAAAGGTTAACTAGGTTATTTAACATATAAAATGTTCAAGTCTAAATTAAAATTTATAATAGTGAGGATCAAACCTAGGTAACAAGGCAGGGGAATAACAAGCAAGTTCAAATAAGGTTATCGTGATAAAAATTCAAGGTCAAGGAAAATATAGATAATTTGGAGGAAAGAACATGAATAATCAATTGTAATGAAATCTATTGAATTGGTAGAGAAAATAACATAGGCAACCATGACAATCACTCAAATCTACAAACCATGATGCATAAAAGACTAAATTCAAAACTTGAAATTGATACACGATATAAAATCTCAACCATGTACCGAAACCTAGATGTAATTAGTCTAAGATTGATTATGTGTAGGATTAAACAACTCTCAAGGAAAACAAGGCAAGAATTTTGCAATTTAGGATACAACCAACATTCGTTTTGATTGGAGATGTGTGCCTCTTGCAAGTACAATAAAGATTCAAACAATATTATTGAGAAATAGACTAGGGAACATAAAATTTTCCAGGTCATAACATGCACAAGATAAAAAAGAAGCAAACATTATAGAATAGAAACAAAGATCGCTATGTACCTTGAACATGCAACATTCTAAGATGTAGAAGAAAAATACAAAAGGAAAGAGAAATTTATGTAGAGAATTTGAACTTATTTTTTACTAAGTCAAATAATGCTTTAAGTGATGTCCATGAATGGGTTATTTTAAGAGGTCTCCACCAATATTCTTCAAGTAAAATGTGCCTTATCCACACTAATTTTCAATCACATAAGGGTCTAACCACAAGGCCTCTAATTTTCTATAATTTCCTTTATCCTCTAACCTTGTATTCGACAAAAGAACAATGTATCCAAATTAAAAGAAACCTCACACAACCTCCTTGTGAAATATATACTTTATCTTTTCTTTCTATAGTAAATTACTTTCATGTGTAGTCCTCCTTGCTTCCTCCAAATTAGTGGTTATGAATCCTTTGAGATAATGCAACATATTTATGGTTATCTACTTTATGCAATAGCCTATGCAATAGCCTATACAAATAACTCTAGGTTTATAGGTTTATGGTTATCTACTTTATGCAATAGCCTATACAAATAACTCTTCAACCTATAAACCTGCAATCACATAAAGAGAGAGAAAAAGTGTTATTTTGTTAGGGAATAGGGATTTTCCTTGGTCAAACCCCATTTAGGTAATTAAATCTTGTGATGAAATAAGGACATGAAACATGAAACATCAATGATACCTTGAATGATGTCTTGAGATGTAAATCAACAATCTAACATGAAGTGGCCATGTAGAAAGTATATCTTGATCTTGAGTTAGATGTAGAACAATGATTAATCTTGGATCTTCAATGCTACATCCAAACACTAGCTTAACAACATGCTTGATTCCTTGTCATCTTGACATGATGATGGATCTTGAATTGTTGCAAAAAATGATGAAGAATTTGTCCTTGAATGCTTTACAAATGATCTTGAATGCTCTATGATGCTCTAGTGAAGTCTTAGAATGCTTGACTCTTGATTACTTGCCTTGATATTATGAATGCTTAGGTAAAATATTTATTTGAAACTTTGTTTATATAGGAACTTCATCTAATTTACCATTTATTAGATCCCAAATTCTGACATTCGTGAAATTTGAATTCAAAACCCTAATTTCCCACTCAAAACCCTAAAAAGGGGCCAAATGGGACTCATACACCACTTGTGGAATATAGGTCCCATCTGGGTGGGACTCATATTCCCATGGTGATGTATGGGTCCCACCAGGCCTTTTTGGATAGAGAAAATGTTGGGGAGTTAAAATATTAAGTGTATTTGATGTCTATGTCAGGATTTCAATTGAAATAAGCCTTAGGATGGTTAATAAAGGGTCCTAAGGGCCTATTAATGATGATATTAAAGTCATAAATGCAAGAGGATCTAAAACCTAATGTGAAGGTGTAAATAAATACACTTTACAACATTAAATTAAGGCAAAATTAGGTCTATCTAGCTTAAAAGGGCCTTAAACCTAATGTGAGTGTGTCAAACACATTACAACACTAGATCAAAGAAACACTAGGCCCATTTTAATGTTAATCATTCACAAATTAAGTGTGAAAACGTAAAAGGGATACATTTTTCTACACTACATGTAGCTAGATATCTAGTGGCATAAGGGCTCACCTTTTCTCTTTCCTTGGAGATCCTAAGATCTTATCCAAAGATCCTCTACCTCTACTCAAGAAGATACATGGTGAGTAAATTTGGGCATGATACTGCACCCTATACCACAATAAGCGATAGTTGGGTGCTCTTAAAGACTTCTAAATACAAGGTGTTTAGTGGATTTGTGAGCAGTGATACTTTCTAATAATGCCTAAGATTAAGAGGGTCTCTCCTCTCATCACCAAACAAGTCCCAACAGACCTAGGGTCTTGCAACTTAGATTCAATGATGTTGGCGACACTATGAGGTATAGCTTTTTCACTCCCCCCTTTGTATACCCTATCAAAAAATATGGTTCAGGTCACCCTTAAGGTGATCAAATCCTCAAGTGGGCGCCCTAATGGGAAAGACTATATTATTATCTCCAAGATCACACTAAGTGTAATGAGAGAGCATACATCTATACACCCTTCCAAACATAGTATACAATGTTCATTAACCCACTAAACTACTTTAGATTTATAGGTTAGTGAGAAATAAAACCTTAGACCAACATAACCTACATGAAACTATTATTAATATTGATGAAAATGATCTTTGACATGCATTATACATCTACACCATGTGTTAGTTGATAAAAAATGAAGGTTAGGTGCCAAAAGAGCTCAAAAAATCTAGAAAAAGTAAACTAAAACAAAAGCATAGCTCTACTAGATAGAATTGCAACTTTATGAATTAGATGTGCACCTTGGTGATACAAAGGTGCAGTTTCACAGATAGGGCCTCAAAATGTGCCTCAAGGTTCAAAAAATTAGGTTTTTTACCAATATAGTTGAGAAACTTGCAAGATAAGGTTAGGAAACACTAGAAAAGATAGATATATTACAAAAATATTTAATATTATAAGCTCAAAATATCTCAAAATGATGCAAATCCTAGATTTACTAGAAAACTAGCAAGAAACCATAATTTGACAAAGCCTTAGAACCTTGATTTTTTCAAGCAACAAGTGAAACAACCTAATGCTAATGCAAAGCATTATGAAAATATGATATGTAGTTGAGATGACTATGGTATGAACTATGCACCTTTGTTGTGAAACTTAAGGGAGGAGTTACTAGCCAACCTAGGATAGTCTAATGTTTCCAAATGAAATTATCAATGACCTCAAGGAGAGTGGATGACAAGTGACAAGTTTGACAAGGTGAGCCTTAAACTAGACCAATGAGTTTAAATGTTACACCAAAGTGACAAGGACTAATGTGAAAAGTGATAAAGTCAATGATATTTTTTCTTTGTAGCAATGGGCCTATGAAAAGATATGGTAAGTTTCCCTATTCCAAATTTTTCAAAAATATGTATGCAACCTAAGATTTGTTTATGTGATGCAAGTAAGCTAAATGAATGTGATGGAATGATGGGAAATGAAGTGAGAAAATATTTGGTTTAAACAACTTGTTTGGAAAAATTTTGGCTTATTTTGTGTCAAAGTTGAAATGTTATCAGATTTTGGTGTGATTGATTTGTTTTGACAATGTTTTAAATACACACACGCAAGGCACAATAGACAAAATGTTTTTGAGTTTTTTTTTGGTCATGAATGTTGTTTGATTTTAGCAATACAAGCACAAATCCTTAGGTTGGAAAGGACAATATTTGTTGGATTCCACATGGGTTTCCCCAGCTGCACTTATTCTTAGCACGTGACTTAGAAGCTTGGCCACACTGGCTCCCCTCCATGACACTCACTTTTTGGATCAACCAAGCTTCGAGCCCTCATGAATCTCACATGATAGACTCTTCACCTCTACTAAGAACTGTGAGAATGTGGATGCCTTGACAACAATCGTTGTTGCACCAACAAATAGAAGGGTTTTTGGAAAACTACACAAGAGGGTTCTAGTGAATACTCAGGGACATGGCACCTTGTGAGTGTAGAACAAGCCACTTAAGGCTTTAACCACTCTACTAGGAGCTCTTATACCTTCAAAAGAAAAGGTAGGTACTTGTTTTCGAATGGCACTGCACAACTAAGGCCTACATACCATAAGGACTTGACAATTTAGTCACATCCTTTTATATACTAGCCCAAGTAAAAAACTAGTTGGAGTCATTCCCTCTTGCGAGGCAGGCCCCTCTAAGGTATAAACACAAAAATAGATGGGTCTGATTTCTGATCACCAAGTTCACACAAAGTGAGAGCATACTCAATACCATCTCAAGCATAACAAATAGTGTTCATTGACCTCCTAGTTAAATCTATGTGAGAGAAGACAATTGTTCATTTTAAAGCACCAATTGAAATGTTTTCTAGTCTAAAAGACAATCAATTTCAAAATCAAGTCTTCAATGAATGTCATGCATCAAACCCTCATTAGTAATTTCATGTATCCTTTCTTTGACAAGCATATGTTTTGATTTCAAGTCTCTGTCAAATGAACCTATAAGAAAGTAAACTAAATTAGCCTCGAATCTACAATTAAACTATGAAGAAAGAGGACATTAATCTAAATTAGAAATTGGAAACTAATCTAAAGTTAGAAATTATTCTAAATTTAAAGTTAATCTAAATTAAAAATTAATCTAATATTTAAAAATTAGTCTAAAATTAAAAGCTAATCTAAATTAAAAATTAAAAGTTAATGTAAATTAAAAATTAATATAAACTAAAAATTAATCTAAATTAAATATTTAAATCTAAACTAAAATTTAAATCTAAACTAAAAATTAAATCAAATCTACATTCTAAATTAAGTCTAAATTAGAAACCAAATCTAAATAAAAAAGTTAAATCTAAATTAGAAATTAGATCGAAATTAAAAGATAAAAACTAATTTAAAATTAAAAGTTAAAATCTACATTAAAATATAAATCTAAATTCTAATTAAATCTAAATTAAAATATAAAAAGATAAAAGATTAAATCTAAAAAGTAAATCTAAATGAAAATTTTAATCTAGATTAAAGGTTAATTCTAAAAAATAAATCTAAATTAAAAAAATTTAAGCTAAATTAAAAATAAATCTAAATTAAAGGTTAAACTAAATCAAAATTTAAAGTAAATTAAAATCTAAACCAAAGTTAGAACTAAAAATATATCAAAATGGCAACAACATCAGGAAAGTCATGATTGCAAGATTTGTTCATAATAAAATGCTTGCAGGATATTTGAAAATGGATTATTTTTGTGACAGTCATGATTATAGGATATATTTCAAAATGCCATGATTGAAGATATAGTCAAGAAGATTGCAGAATGAATGACGTGATTGTAGAATTAAAAATGGAATCTGTTGTGAGGGAAATGTTGTGATTTACGTGACCATATTAGATCATGCTAGAGGAATATAGAAATTGCAATGATTTAAAAATTTGAAGAACCATATTTTATGCAACACAATGGGAGTCAATCTGGAAAACTTATTATAAGGAATTGCCAACAATGCTTAGATTATAGCTGATAGAACACATTAACAAAAAGTGTTTTAAATATGGCTGGAGTCTAAATTAAAAAGAAAAACCATTTTCTATGCAATTGTGGATGATTTTCAATAGCTTTTCACATCTGCCATGCAATCCACAGTCTGTGAGTACCTACTCCAACAAGATATCGGTGATTTATATTTGAAAACAAATGAAGAGCTTCAACTAGAGAGAGCCAACGATGCTAGAAATTCAATACAAACTCAACCAAATACAACAAATTTGAAATCCCATTCCATTTTGATCTTTCAATAATCATCCTTGTATTTATATCAAATTTGATTAATCCAAATCAGCAAAGTATTCATGTTCGGTTCACCATTATGTGATTCTAAAAAACTAAAAGAGCTAAATGATTAAACCTATAAATTTAAATCAACCTTTCAAGATGACATCAATGAAGTGTTTCTAAAATGAAAACATATGCAATAACAAAAATAAACTATGAAAAACCCATATGCATTCACAAGAAATTCACTCCATTGTTATCCTCTTCCACAATATCTTGCATTTACTCTCATATTTTACAAGCAAAAGCACAAGAATATCTATGGAATTGGATGAGATCAGAATAATATTGTAATTCGTGTATCAAATAGTGAGAAGGAGAAGGTTTTTATAAATGAATTCCTAATGTGAAAATGAGAAATGAGAAATAAGTGGAATGATTTATGCCATGATTCATGTTTGGAAGCTCAAAATGTGCAATGTTGAGCTAATTCTATGGAAATGATTTATGAGTTAATTTGCAATTTTAAGCAAATTTCATGGAAGTTGATTTATGAATTTTAAATTATTTAATGAAATATATGAATCCATTTTAATGATTAATGCAAATGGATAAATTAATGATTTATGCAAATAGATGAATTAATAGATTTATGAAATGGTTAAATGATTTATGAATATGCTCATGATTAGTGAAACAATAAATATTTATGAAATGGGATAATGAAATATGCAAATGGATAAATAATGGATAAGTAACTAAATGATTATGTAAATGGATTATGGTTATGAATAAATGCTTATGATATTTTAATGGATAAATGATAAATGATTTAAATGATTAAATGATATGAATGAATGCTTATAAATGATTTAATGGATAAATGATAAATGATTTAGATGATGGCGATATGATTATGTGGATGATTAAATGAAATATGCAATGGATAAAATGATTACGAGAATATTTTATGTGTCTACATCATCAACACTCTAATTGATAGGTTTTTTTTTCTATAGTGGGAGCATTTAACGCCCTTGGTAGCAACTTTCTTATAAAAGTAGAGCTAAAAGATATAAATACAAGCTAGTAGAGTGAATATCTATAAACTAAGTGAGAGGGGGAAGTGATAAATAAAACTAATAGGGAGAGCACATCAAAAGTATCCAAGAATAGTATAGTGTAACTCCTATGGAATATGTTAGCAGCTCACACATACTCAAATTAATAATCACCTACTATCCTAAGAAATATTAACCTAAATAATAGTTAAAATGTATATCTAATAGAAAGAAAAAATCTACACTAACACCCCCTTTCAATGTACCTTAAATTGGTAAAAATATGGGTCTTAAAAATTAAGCCTCGATAATGAGGTACCCATGTACACAAATATCCCCCAAAGAGAAGAATCGCCCTAAGAAAATAGAGAAAAAAGTCTTGCGAGAAAGGAAAAACTAAGTAGCTACCCTAGAAGATTAAGTCCCTCACACCCTTAATAAAGTTTTTAGATGAAGATATGTGATTTCTATGAAGGCCTTGGTGAAAATATTGATAACTAGCTCAAAATTCAAGTAATTGTGGAGATCAATAGCCTCTCTATGAATGAGCTTTTATTTCTAGTGCATATGGACCTTATGCTTGACCCACTAATGATGGACTAGATTTTATGAGATTTAAATAACACTCCAATTGTGTCACAAAATAAGATGCATGGTCATTTAAACTAAATACTCAACTTAATGAGAAAATTTTGAAGCCAAATAGTATTAGTGTTGGTATTTAAATTAAATACTAAACTCAATGAGAATACTATGAAACCAAGTAGTTTTGAGAATAATAATTTCACCAAAGCTATTTTGTTGGTGAAAAGCATGACACAATCCTATACTTTTGTCATTAAATAGCTCTTACTTTTAGCTTATAATAATCATACCCTACATTGATATTAATATTTGAATGATAAATTAAACAAGAGGCTATGAAATTTCTTTAAATCCATTGTCCACTTAGTTTTTTTAATTCTAAACATATGTTAGTGTATAATGTAGTCCATGTTGAAATTTGGTATTCTAAAACTATAAGTGCACTTTTGAAGCTATGATTCATGTACTTTGTTGCATTAGAACTATCTAAGATAAGATCATTCTCATGGATTTTATGGACTATGTTCTTCCTCTAACAAAATCTACTTTGGTAATTGATTATCTTTGATCTATCATATTTTTTAACATAATGTAGCACTAAGAAGAAAATTTTGATATTTTCTATGAGGGGATTGAATTATGAAAATTTCTTCACTCCAAGAAAAAACTTGTCAATTTTTTCAAGAATGAAGACACAAAAGAAAAACATCAATGATTCAATGCATATAAATATATTATATATAGTGCATTGGTATCTAAAATTCACTAATTTGATTTTTTTATTTTAATCTTCATTGATCCTTAGATAAATTTTAGCTTTTGACACCTAGATTGTTCCTTAGATCTTGTTTATAAATAAACAACCGAAAGCACTCAATTCAAACTATTAGGGTTTCAATTTTACAATATTGAAGACACAAAATACAAACTTCAATTATTCAATGCATATAAATATATTATATGTACTGCATTGGTTTCTAAAATGCTCTAATTTATTTTTTATTTTAATCATGATTGATCCTTAGATAACTTTTACCTTTTCACACCTAGATAATGTCTAAGAGATTGTCTATAAATACACATCCCAAAGCACTCAATTCAAACTATTAGGCACATAAGCCAATGGGTAATAATATAATTTTAAAAGGAATATATTGGAAAGGTAGAATAAGTCATTTTAATTTGGATGACTTGATCACAAGTGTGCTTGAGTTCAAGGGTGAAATTACAAATGTAATCTAGTTCAAAATTCATGAATAGATGTAGTAAGATTTGGTCTAACAAATTAAAATTGAGATAGGATGATAGAATATCTATTCAAACTTAATGTTATCTTATGCATAAAGTAATTCAAATTAGATGCCAAAGTTTTATGTATTTTGGGAAAGGCCAAAAAATTGTAAAATAAAAAGATAAAAGAGTGAAATATATCATTTTCTCCTTTGCAATTGAATATAACATTACCTTTCAAATCTATATAAATTTATTAAATGTGAGATAAATCTATCTTTATTAAATTCAAGGTTAATTTAATACCAAATTCATTTTAATACATCAATAAGAAAAATGTAACCAATGAAATTGAAAAAGAAAAAGAAAAAAGAACTTGAAAATATAAAATAGAAATCAAATCCTAATTCATATCTAGCAATATCACTGTAAATCTCAAATGGAAATGTCGCTTTGCTTGTTGAAATGTGAATGCAATTTACCAACATAACATTAAATTAATTAACAAAATATATTTGGATAAAGAGTGGTTGTGTTAATTATGAGAGAATGATTATATTTATACAATTTTAGGAAAAATTGAATGGAAGATGAAGATACTATTGAAGACTCGAAATTGAATAGGTTGTGGACTCAACTCAACTAAAAAATGATTTTTTTTCATTTGAATCTCATTAGAGGATAATAATGAATTATTTAATTTAATAACTAGATTACTAATAGGAATAGTTTTCATTCGAAGATGAAGTCAAATGAGTGGTGAGAAGCTTCTAATTCAAGATAGAGCTAAGTGATGAAGGAAGGAGTTAATTAATGAGACCAAAAATAGATTTTTTATTTGAAAATGGATAATTATCTCTCATTTAGTTAAATAATAAAATATTTTTTAAGTAAATGGATAAGATTAATAAATGATAATAATCATAATTAACTATTGAATGATAATGATGATTAATGAATAATTAATTAATGAGATGATATGATGATAATTAAAGGTCAACGATTAAAAGAATTCATTATTAATGACTATAACTATGATTTGAGGATTCAGTGAATAATTATAGTGTCTACATAGATATTAATAAACTTAGAAAAAATAAAATAAAATTTTGATTTTAATAGTTGAAACATAGAAATACATTGAATTGGCAAAATGCATAAATAAGATTTGAACTAATTTTTTTTTTTAAGAATCCCTTTTAGAGAGAGAGTGTGTAAGAGTTTTTAGTATTTTGAAAAACATGACCAAATAAAATTGAATGTCTATCCAAAACATTTGAATATATTTATTAAATAATTGAAAATTTAAAAATAACTTAATTAATAAATAGGTCAAATGTGTATCCTAATGTCTAGATAGACAATACCATAAAATTATATAAAAACTTCTTTAAAAAAATTATATTCTTACAATTCATTATAATAAATAAGAAAGTTTTAAAATCCAAATTATTAATCTTTTTAATTACGTTGAAGGTGTGTCCTATATGAGCTTTCAGATCTCATTTTGCCTGTCAATGGCCCAAAATGAAGGATAGGGCTTGGTTGACATTAAAACGAATCTTAGTCGTCCATCATTTCACCATGTTGTTCTGCTTTCCTCGATGCTATCGATTCTGCTTTCCCCGCCACTATGGTTCACTATCGGTTAGGGTTTTCGTAGGTGTTCCTTCTATGAGTGAGGAGGCAACCTGTAATAGCGTATCAACAACTATTGGCGTCCATATCAATGCAAGATGATTAAACGAATCTCAACAGTTCATCATTTCTCGTCATTTTCCTACTGCTTTTCACCATATTCTCTCTTATTTTCCCCTGCTGTGGTTGGTATCTGCTCCTCCAAAGTCTTCGTCACCGGTATTACCTTTCACTTCTCCAATTTGGCGAGCTGCAGCCTGAAAACGAGCTGCACCCAGAAAATAAATTTTTGACAAGGGTTTTAGAGTATATTTAAATGAAAATTACGGCCAACATTCTAATAATGAGCACATTTAGGTTTTAAAATTACAACATCCTTTACCCTGCATAGTTAAATATAAATTAGCATCATTTACTACACAAATGTGTGCAAAAAATAAACCAATTTTTTTCCTAATCCACACCTTGACGTACCCACTGCACAAGATGCCATAGCTAGTAATAAATCTCAATGACCCCACATTGTCAATTATTGCAAGAATGATCAAACAAAGTTGAATGGGATGAAAATGGACTGGGGAAGGCATGGAAATTGTTGTTTCCGCACCTCACGTAATCTCTGACGTTGTGGCATACATCCACTGTATTATTCTGTCTATTCACACTCACATCGTTGAATTCATTAAATGATATGAGTGCAACGAAAAGAACGTACATAATTCCAGCATTCGCATTCACCCACATGGACTGTGGAAATATATGTCTATCAGATGTGATCGTACTAATTGCAAGACGGGAAAGATGAAGCATCAAATCCAACTCATCGGATGGCTTCTGTCTTTTTTTAATTAAACAGTGATGGAGAGTTCAGACTTTTCATGTGGGTCCATGAAAAGAAAATGGACAATCCTACAAATTTAATTATGCTGATAGTAAGATCTAGAATCGTTAGAGATGGAAGCGTCAAATTTGATTCATATGGTTTTTTGGTTTAATTAAATAGACATGGAGAGGTGCACTTTTAGTGTGGATTCATGAAAAGAGAGGTGGGCTTTTAGTGTGGATTCATAAAAAAGAATGCGGATAATTTCATAAATTTGATTATGCTAGTGGCAAATTTTAAATCATCGAAAATAGAAGTGTCAAGTCTAATTTATTCGATGTCATTTTTCTGATTAGATAAAGAGAAGGATACCACAAATTAGCCATGATAAGAACTAGAATTGTCAAAAATAGAAGCATCTTATCTAACTCATCAAGTGCCATTTTCTTTTTGTTTGATTGGTCAAAGACAGATTTAACCTTACTAATGAAAACTAGAATAATAAATGATAGAAGCATCAAATCCAACTCATGTGAAAGCATATTGTTTTGTTTGGAAATTTTGGACGGCACATTATATGTTGTACAAGTAAATTTAATTTTCTGATGTAACCACCCCACCAAACCTTAGAGAGTTCATAGACCCACCACGACTCAAATGCACTTCACACTTGCTAATGCAATTATCCATAGCTAGATCACATGCATACTTTGTTCTTGCATTCCAACCATCAACACAAGAAATATATTCTTAAGGCACCTTAATTGAAGAATTTAATTCTTTATTTTTCCTCTTAGTTTTATATTCACCATCACAACTTTCTAGAACATTATAACTACTACAAATAGACACATTAAATATGTCTTCCTTCTTTTGATCCATTGGCATCTCTTTTTTCATCATCTTCTTCATAACACAATTACCATGAGGAAGTTGGAAAGCCACACACTAGAGGAACAAGCCATCATATACATTGATGTGGTCTTCAACACAACATCCTCATGAGCCAATTGCTCTCACTCAAAGTCTATGCTTACCTCAACTACATCCTCAATACTTATGGCCTCATTCAAGCTCTAAGCAAAATGCACAAGTTTAAGATTAGGGAATTCCTTTTTTGAATTAAAATTTGTTAATGTTTATAGTCTCATTTTAAATTTTGACATATTCATTATGATTTTTGAAGCTTGTCTCTAGTACTTGTGTTAACTCTAGAGGACAACATGATTATCTAATAGATAAGAATTACTATAAGTTATATTTTACATGCACTCTCACATTTAAGCTTTCAAGTATTTAGAGTTTGCCGAATTTCTAGACTTAGACTCACATATCAATTTATGGTTGAGTGGTGAATTTAATTACGTGATGAGATAAAATTGATGCATGCCTATTTATTTTGCTTGTAGATTCTTAGATTTAAACTTTGGGGGTTTTGTAGCTAGCACACAACACTCTCAAGAGCAATAGGTTAAGGGTTCTTAGTGTTCCTAAAGTGATTTTTGGTCTTGTGGATGCCACTATGAATGGTTTTGGTTGTCCACGTGCTTGGTGTTTGGTAGTGGCAAAGAATGGGATATGTCATGTGTATCTAGCACGATAATGATTATCTACGTCTAATCATTTCTAAGGATTTTCAATTGCAATGAGTATCAAGTGTTTTGTTTTTTTAGTATGGTGGCCATGTGTTGACACGTATGAAGTCAACAGAGTACATGTATCTCTCAAAGGGAGCTAGGTGTATCCAAATGACAAGTTTAAGTGGGCTTAAGATAAATATTTGGAATTTCTTTCCTAAGGTCAAATAGTGATATTTTATAAACACGATCTTGCATGGTTTTGAATGATTAGCACCAAGTTTCATATATAGTTAGATGGTGTTAGAGGATGTGATAACATAGTTAATTTCTTAGTGATCTTAGTAGTATTTTTGGGCTCATTTTTTCTTTGTGGGCATTAGGCTATGCTACATATGATGTGGTGATCATGTGAATGGGTTATTCACTATCCTTCTACAATATTGCAAATTTGGGCTCATAATAGATTGAACTTATGGTCTTGCTTGCTAGCATTTATTCCAATTTTGGTGCCTATGATAGTCTCTTTTTCTTGCTTATTGTTTCATGCCTTGTTTGTAAGGTGAGGTTGACTACTACATTTTTAGCATTCGTAAATTGTCTCCATTGACAATTTTACACTAGATTTTTCTCCCTCCTATGTACTTGGACCTAATTATACACCTAATTTCCAACATTATGCTTTCCATGACCCATTTGATCATTTAGCAAAAAATAAAATATGCAAAAATCAGATTATGCATTTAATATTTTTCCCTTGACACTCCAGATCCTTTGAAAAAGTGGGCTTGGACTAAGACCCCTTGGTGCCCTTGTCCTCTTAAAATGGCCCCCAATTTAAATGTCGGTGTTGGTATTTTATTATTGAAATTTAAATCCTGATTGTCGGCCATCAGGATTTAATTTTCAAGAAATTAAATTAATTATGTATATAAATATATAATATTTTCACAATTTTAATTAACAAGCATGATCAAGCAATATTGAAGAGAAATGATTATACTTCAAAATAAATTCAAGAGCAGTAAAGAGTAGAATTTTTAGAATTATAGCAACATTCCATCATCTTCTAGCATCATGCCAAGTTTTATGTGAGTTTATTCATGTTTATGCATACATTTTGTTTGTGAGTATTAATGCTTGTAGGTCTTCAAATCAAATCAAATCGTATTGCAATCAAGCGTTGAAGGTGATGAGCATGACTTTAGTCCTTCAAGGAGATTAGATCCGAGTGGTGAGTTGTAGCTAAGAGTTCTTTTGAGGGGGTTTTATCTTCTTCTAACTCTCTTCTTTCAAGCTATTTGGAGTTTTCAAATCTTCAATCTTTGTCTCACTTTAAATCTAGGTCATTTAAGAAGGTGAATAGATGTCATAAGTGACATCTTTTCCTTCTATATTTAAAAACTTAATATTGATAACTCTTCTTGTAGTAACCTAGGTACTATTAGAATTGTAGTTATTGGTCATAATAGTGATGGGTTTGTCTGTTCTCTTTTCTCTTATGCTATGGGCATTGATTCTAATAATTTGATGGAAGCTCAAGCCATTCTAGTGGCTCTTGAGAATGCATGTGAGTTGGGTTGGAAGAAGGTTATTTGTGAATGTGATTCTTTGATTTTGGTTTTTCTTCTTGACAAATGAGATTCTTGGGAGTCCTCTTGGGGGTATGCTTTTTTAATGGAATATATATACCCCATCTCTCTTTGACTTGAGGTTATCTCCTTCATTCATATTTCTAGGGTATGAAATATTGTTGTAGATTTCGTATCAAGCAGACTTAATAAAACAAATTTGGAATAGTTTTGAGTTAGGGTTTCTACCTTTGATTTAAGTTTTCTCAAATTTTCTAGCTAATCCATAATGATCAGATTTCAAAGAAATAAGGAGTTTTATTCCTTTGAGGGTTATGTTGTTTGTTTTACTTTGAATTCTATTAGTTTCTTGATAACATAAAATCTTTATGGATTTTTTGTCTTCTTGCTTTATGCATGATGCTTGCCATTTGAAAATCTAAAAATTGTAAAATATAATCTGTTTTATTTATTTCAATAAAAGGCTGCTCAAAACACATTGTCCTAAAAAAAAAAAAAGATCACGTAATAAAATTTGAAAGCCAATGAGATAAATGAATGATCACGGCTCAAAACTCTCAACCAAATTAAAACATCTCAACCCGCCTCACGTAGAGGTTTTATCCACGATTACTATTTAAGAACTGTAATGAGGGCGGTGGTGTGTAACTCCTAAATACGAGTAACAATGAAAGAATGAGGATATTTCCACAAATTTGACAAAATAGAAATCAAATCCAACTCTTGGGGGCCCACTATCTTTTCGTTGATTGAACAAGGTTTTGTTGGGCATTATGCTTGATCTAGCATTGTCATTCCCAAAATGTGTTTGTGGCGAGGGAAAATGCTCGAGGGAAGCGATTGATAAAGTCTTCAATTTTCTTGTTTGATTGGAAATTTTTGAATGCGTAATTGCAAATTAGAGATTGATTTAATTCTCTAAAATGGCACCTGCAGCCAAACCTATCTACCTCTCTCTACTACCTAATGGTAGATAATAATGAAATGTAAATGCTATTTTTCCTGTAAGTATGAATCCAGAGACCCATGCCGCCTCAAAAATTATCACAGACGCTCTGGTTTTCCTTCTACGAAATTCTCAGTCCCAAACTATGGCGAGTGTCATTGGTATATCTGGTTCACCTATTTATTTCTGTTTGTTGTTTATATGTTTGCTGGCAATATGTTTAGCATCTAAGAAATCTTCTTTTGAAGGGGTTTTTGTGTGATTACTGTTCTATTTTTTCATTTATTTTGTGTTTTAACACATTTCCTCCCTTAATCTTTTTGCTGCAATGGACATCGCAAGATAATTGCAAAAGACATTTACTTTTGTTTCATTACAACTAAATTATTTACAAAAAATAACTTTGGCTGCTAGGTTTTCATATATAAAAAATTCTAGAAGAGGGGACGCTTGTCTATGTGGTTCATTAGTGTACAAACTATGGCAAATTTAAAGGAAGTTGTAGGCAAGGTGTTGCTGCCATTGCAACTTAGCCTTGGAATTTTTCAGATCATGAAGATGATGCCTCTTTGGGTTGTCATACATTGCGCCCTTGCCTACTTGTTGCACCGCTTCTATTTCCCTTACACAGATTACAAACAACTCCAGGGATTCAAAGGTCGAGTCTTCAAAAAGTGATCTCTCATGCCACCACAACATGAGATGTTTCGAAAGGAAAAAAGCAGAAGGATCCTAAAAAATCTAAGAAAGAAGGGAAAATTGGGAATGGTGGGCCAGTTTCAGTTATCTACCTAGATAAGAAGTTTGAGATAGAGCAAAAGGAAGGAAAGAAGATGGTAATAAAGGATGGGCCTGCATATTATATCACATATAAAATGTGGGAAAATGTGTTGCACATTATACAAGTAGCTCCACAGATGGTGTTCGTGAAAGATCATAAGGAAATATGGGATGAAGTGGTCACGGGCGATATTATGGTGTTTGAAGAAGTGCTAGATTCTGTGATATTGGACAACCGCGCTGTTATTTGTCTTGACCATGATTACTTTCTCCCTGTCAACTTATTAAAGTCAGAGGAAAGATTGTTGAAGATTTTCAATTTGCTAGGTTTGTTCCTACATAGTCAAAATCATATTCATTGGCTCATTCCTACATTGCTAAGCTTCACAGCGGCAGTTATGGGGTTCAACACAACACTCAGACTATATGTTGGTTGTGTTGTCAATAAAATCTTCTGTAAAGCAGTATAGTCGCTATGTGAGCGACTGCCTTTGCAATGGAGGAGGCGGGTGTATTTTCTAGGGAACTAGGTGCAGAATTTGAAGCCCAGTAATGACTTGCAACTAAAGATTGTGAAGCGCAATATATGTCCGCTCGTTGCTGGAGGCGCAAAGGCTCACTTTCAGTCCTCCGCTCTCTCGTGCAACATGCGCGTGCCTCTTCCTCAAGTTGTAAAAATGGGCGAGCAGAATAAAAAGTATATGCTCGTTAGCCCCTTGGCTAACTGTTCGGTACATGAAGTTGGCCCATTTTTTTCAAATGTGGCGAGTCAGTTTATATAGAGTGGACCTTCAACAACAATACCAATAAATGTACGTTAAAAGCTGGTGTCCTTGAACAGGGGGATGTGAAGTCGTTAAAACCCCATGATATTTCTGTTTATATTGTGGGTGACAATGAGGATTTGATGGAAGAGGAAGATATAAAAATCGTCACATGTGATCGTTTCACGACAGAAAAGCTCGAGGAGGGAGTAGACTATAGTATGTCGGTATTCGGAGATTTTTTTTATGGAGTGAAGGGAATACTGGATGGTATTGATACTGCTTCTGTTGATGTTGATTGTAGCAGCAAGGAGGCCATAAAGCTATTCAAATTAGCTTTATACATGGTAAAGCAAAAATTAGGTTCTTTGAAATCTTATGAACACATTGCTAAGACAATGTCTGTCCGCCACTTCATAGACTCCATCAATGCCTATGTAAGAAGCGACTATCCATCGCTCTACAAATTGGCTAAGTTGGACGATGCTTGTGTCCGTTGATATTCTTCTATTCCTTTAGAGGATGGATTTAGTGTATTAGATTGTTAGAGAAAATAAAGTTGAAATTGTTGGAATACTATTTATTTGTCTACATAGCAGTGGTAGGTAAAACATTAATGATAGAACTCTCCAGCATTGTATCCTACAGATTTCACTCGAAACTTCTATCTTCCAGAGAATTCTTGCACCGACCTCCAGTTCTTGCATGTATCTCCTATCTTCTAGAGATCTCTAAGAGATCTATAAATTCAACTTCTCCCTGTCTAGTTTGTAATGTAAGAAAATAGTTGTATGCTGATGCATAAATAAATAACCATTCTATCTCTTAACTGTGTTTCTTTCTATGAAATATGCTCTATTTTTTTATATGCTATATTTTTTATATGCTCTGGTTTTTTTAGTTTATCAGAAATGACTGCAAAGGGTAGAGACAAGTGTTTACAGTCCCATATAAGTCTTCCTATTGTCAAATAAGTCTTCAGTGCAATAGGTGGCTTTACCACCCATACATTTAATACACTCTTTGAATAGGTACACCGCAAATGTCTTTGTGGTAAATTATAGTTTGAAATAGGTGAAGATTGATAATTTAGTAATAAGATTTTTTTATATATATTGAAACAATACAATAAAATTATATTAGTAATAAAATTTGAAAAATGGATGTAAAAATAGAAATCTAGAGTGAGATAGAATCTAGAGAAAATTTAAAAGATAGTTTTAATATTAGACGTTAGCATGACTTGCAAATGAAAACACGGTTGTATCGGTATCCAAATATATTGTGGTCTTGTATATCAAAAAATAACCCTTTTTTTATAATAATAATAAAGTACATAGATAGCAACACCTAGAAGTAATATCAAAATCATTAAAAACAAAAAGGTGATTCAAGTCATATCAAATAAAGGAAATATATTATAAGTTAAGTTGCAAAAATGTAAGATGTTGAAGAATAAAAATCTTCAAACAAACCAATAATAAATGAGGTTGAAACATAGAGAATGGGGTGACTACTTGGTTTCTTGCAAAATGGTCAAGCCCATATTTTGATCTTTTGACCTCAACAAATTGTCAAATATAATTATCAATTGAATTTAGATAGTATGGATTTTTAGGTCTTTGCATGTCTAGAATTTTAGAATAATGAATACAATAATGAATACTAGTAAACTTAGGTTTATAAATAGACTAGCATTTTATATGCATGAAAATAGAAATGTAGACAAAACATTCAAAATGTTAACAAGAGTCTTTGAGACAAAAATTTAAAGAAATATATACTAACTCCTTTTTTTTTTTTATTATAACAATGCTAATATCAACTCAAAAATTTACCTCAACCTAAAGGGAAGTATATTAAGATCAACTATAAAATTTAGAATCAAGATGAATGGTTGGAAAATAAGAGAGAACAAAAAAATGAAAAAATATTCACATTGTTGAAAAAGACCTCAAAAGAATGTTTCTTTTGACTAGTGAATAGAAATTGGTTTTGTTCCAAAAAATGTTCCTTTAATAAAAGGGCAATAAATCACAATAAAAAATGATAAAAATCCATAATTTGGAAATGGTTGTAGCAAAGATATGTCAAGAAATAAGACAACTTGAATAGCAATAATTTCACAATGATGCTTGTGAGAATCTTGGGAGAAATAAGACAAGACCAATTACAAAGGAAATATTAGGAAAATTCTGTGTCAAGTTCAAAACACTACTAACCAATTATCAATATAATGCAACATCAAATATAGGCATAGTGGGATTGGTAGATAGTGTGACAAATTATATACCATCTCTAAGAGTTTATAATGTTGTTCAACAACTATTATAATGACTAATTATATATATGTATGTATATGTGTGTGTGTGTGTGTGTGTAGATATGTATGTATGTATGTATATTTGTATGTATATATGTGTATATATGTATGTGTATGTATATATACACCCAAATATATATATATATATATATATATATAGTATGGATGTGTATTACATATTTATAAAGTAGTGGCATATACATATATAAATAGGTGTATATACATATACATATGTATATACATACATACATACATACATACATACATACATACATACATACATACATACATATATATATATTGAAATAGTAAAGGGAGAAACATTTCGTTGAAACAAACAAGTTACAAGATACATATCTTATAAGAGATGGTTGGGCACATTAGTGGTAATGCAAAATATTATCAATATCTGAATCAAAATTTGAATGCAAAACCAAGGAGCACAATTAGGCACATAAGTTAATGTACCATGGTGGTAGGAATAAGATGTTCATTATCACTTTTTCCATAAGATGGTTGTACATGGTAGAGTCATAATATAGAAGGATGGCACTTTGGATAATATTGTGGATTTTTTCCCAAGCCAATAATCACATATAAGTTTTGTTGGTGTAGATCTAGGCCATGTGTCTTTCATCTTCTAGCACTTGATTCATCATTTTTAATTTTCTTATTGTGTCTTTGAGACATGGGAATACAACTAGACTCATTTACCCAAGTCAAATAGTCTCTAATTAATATCTGAAATTGAGTGAGACATCGAAATACAACTAGAGTCATTTACCAAAGTGAAATAGTCTCCAATTAACCACTGATGGGGAGAACTTGTTCCCACACACTTAGTTAAAATATGAACCATCAAATAAGTAAGCACAATATCAAAATATTTTAGAAATAAAATCACTAACTATAAATCATCTCATAAAATTTATAATGTTGAGTCAAGTATTATAATATGTATATATATATATATGTATGTATATACATCCAATACATGCATGTATAGTATGGATGTATACATATACATATACTTGTGGTATATACATATATAGAGATGTATATATGGGTGATCCACAATATTGGTTTACAATTTTTGGCCAAAATTTGGACACTAAAATATTTTTTTCTAACTAAATCTTCACTTTTGGAACCTATAGTGAAGCTAGAAACTGTGAAGGAATTTGAAGATGATGCAAACTAGTGATTTGTGACATTTTGTCTATAGATTATAAATATATTTTTTTTTTCAATTTTTTTGGAATCAAATTGCACTTCTTTTCCATCTTTTCAAAAACTAGTTTGTTTTATTAAACACCATTTTAAGGAGTGATGCTCACCATATACAACATATGCTTTTTCATGAATGATAAAATTCTTTTTTTTTTAATTTATATTTGTAACTATGGTATCTAGTGTTTCCAATTGGTTTCATAGTGTTTTATTGAATATTTTTTCCTTAATCAAGTTTTGAATTCAAACCAATTACAATTTAGACATAGGAAGACCGTATAACATGTAAACTTTTTTGTATGTATTAAAATTCAATTTTTTTTGTTGCATCAAAGGGACTTGATATCTAGTCGCGATTATATATATATATATAATTTTTTGAGTAATTTGCTATTTTTCCACATGTGCAAAACAAAGAACATGTTTTTCGGTAAAAAACAATATGTTTAATAAAACTAAAATAAATAAATACATAATAAAACCAAAATATATTAAAATTATATTCGTTGGATAGCCCATTCTAAGTACTACCATAATCTAGTTGGGTCTGTGAATTCTCCTCCATTTCAACTCAGCGAGAGCTTGAAGGAAAAATTAAAGGTTTTTGGTGCGAGGGTGAGAAGGTGGGAAGATTCCGGCTGAGCCTTTCCACAAAAGGTTTTTCATTTTTGTTTTCTTGGGGTGTTTAGGACCCTACATTTAATGTGGAGTTCACTTGAACCAGGGTTCTAGCAAACCCCCTTTGGGTTTTCTCAAACCAATAGTTCGTTTGAAACCCCAAAAACCATTTTTTTTTGCATGGGGTCATTTTTTGCAACTTTTTTTCCTCACTAGAATTTTAAACCACTTTTGTGGGTTTACCCATATATACATGCATATATAAATCTATACATACATACATATACATACATGCATGCATACATATACATACATATATACATATATATACATGCATACATACATCCATACATATACATACATACATATATACATACATACATATACATTCACACATATACATGCATGCATGCATACATACATGTATATATATTGAAAATAGTAAATAAGAAACATTGAAGTTACAACATACACATCCCATGAGAAATAGTTGGGCACATTAGTGGCAATACAAAATATCATCAATATCTTAATCAAAATTTGAATGCAAAATGAAAGAGAACAATAAGGCACATAACCTAATGTACCATGGTGGTAGGAATAAGATGTTCATTATCACTTTTTCCATAAGATGGTTGTAGGTGGTAGAGTCACAGTATAGAAGAATGACACTTTGGTTAATATTGTGGATTTGTTCACTAAGCCAATAAGCAGATATAAGTTCTGTTGGTGTAGATCTAGGCCATGTGTCTTTCATCTTCTAGCACTTGATTCATCATTTTTAATTTTCTTATTGTGTCTTTGGAATGTGAATGTTAAGTCAGAGAATGTTAGGAGTAGGTGTATGATTCATGTTGCAAGTTTTATGTCTCGATTTCCCTTATTTAAGCATGTAGATGATAAAAAAATTATGATCTTCAAAAATCATGAAATGTGCAAATTATTTATTCTTTGAAATAGTTGGAATACTTTGTGGAAAGGTATCGAACAAGGATGCTACATTGAAAACATAAAAACTAGTAGTTATAGATCATCCTTCCAATTAAATTCTCTCATGGAGTTCATAGATTTGAGTAACTATTGATTTTGATTGCTATGACACAATCTATGATATATAAAGATGTGTAAGAGGAGTCACTTTCTAACCTAGGATGTTGATCATGACCATGCGACTTTGGATTTTTGCTATGGCTTATGTTTTTGACTCACAGTGTTGGGGCCACTTACTTGTAATGTTTGTGGGTACTCTTATAGTGCTAGATTAGTATTAGACATAGTGATAAGCATATTATATTGATGTATTAACTAATCTTATATTGATGTACTTTTTTACTATGTGAATTATACCATTAGAAATAATACAAATTATGCATTTGAAAAAAGTAGCTAGATAATACTTGCTTTCCTGCAAGTGAGCGTGAGGAATGTTAGTGTAGAGAAGAAAGTGGATAAGAAAATAGTAATGAATAAACTTAAAATTTCAATTGCTTTTAGTTTTGTTTAAGTTAATTTAATAGATGTCCGAATTTGAAAATATGGATAGCTTACTATATTCTTTTAAGCTATGTTTCCTCTAATGCACTGTAATCATGTCACATGGATTTAAGTTTATTACTTTTAGCATCTTCGATTAATATTGGTTTGATAATATAGTATTCTAGTATTATTTGTATGGTTGTCTTTTAATTTTCAAAGGTTTTAACATTTTTAACACATAGAGCTCAGGTCAATAAAATAAACAAGTATGTAATGTTTCACAAAATGCATACTCCTAATACATGCGCAACTATTATATTATGAAATATGTATGCAGGTAAGGAGAATGAGAGGTGAAACAATGTATGATTTCAAAACCCTATCTTGACATGACTCATCAATTTTACAAGGAAATCTTTAAAATACATTAAGCAAGAACAAAAGATTTTTAAAATATTGATTTTCAATTGGATCATTCTATGATCATAGTAAACCCAATATCAAATGCATCACCCAAGAAACAAAAGTAGAACAATAACTAAGAATAGATGTCATAAGGATTCCATTTTTCCAAAATGCCAATGCAACATAAATGCAATGCATTGAGGTAGATGGATGATTTGATATAAATTTATAAATAAGCAAAAAAACAAATCTTGTCCTTATATTTAGGATTTACAATAAGTTGGAGGGAATCTAAAGCAATCTATATATGAATTGAGAATCGATGCTGCTAGCTGCTAAAAATACTTCAAGATCTGAAATCACAGAACTATAGGTCTACAAAACCTATTAATGCATATTATTGCATTAAAATCAACACATGACAATTAATAGATATCATAATCCATTAATCATAATGTTTAGAAATACTTGGAAAGATGTTAAACACTAACCGAGAAAAATATTACATACCAATCCAAGAGCTCAACTTCTAGTTTGAGAAATAAAAATATAATATTATAGTTTAATAAATTTCTATTTCTTATTTTTTTAGATAGGACAAACCTTTAAATTATTTTGAACGAAATAAAATAAAATAGCCTTCCACATGTTGAGGCAATAGTTCCACAAATTGTATGAAAAGCTATCATGGAGGATGTTGGAAAAGGTTGTATTATATAGACTTATGATAGTTTAACTTGGGGAAACAACAAGAAGTTTAAAAATAAAAAAATCTTTCTTCAAGACATGAATCATTCTACATGCTAATGCTACGCGCCTTTTTAGATTCCTAGGTATTGCTACAATGCAACAACAACACTATTACAATCAATTTGGATGTTTAAGGATTCGACCCTTGAGGCACATTCTTTAGGTACTCTTAATTTTTGGATGATCTTTGTCTAATTCAATTTTTTTTGTGATTTTATTTTTGTGATCTTAGCAGTAATTATTTTCCTTCTGTGTATTGCTTTAGAGGCTAATAATTTTAGTTTTTATTTTATGGCGAATTGATTAAATCGTATGATCTTGTGTTTACTCAATAGACTAGTTACTTGGTATTTGTCCATAGTTTAAATTTATTGAAAAAAAACAATAAATGTTAATATAAAAAAGGCCTTTGGAAATGAGCTTTGATGAAAATTTAAAATTATTGACTTTTTGTCCATCATCAAGATGAAGATATGTATTGAATTATAGATTAGACCCCTTTACATATTGTGAAATGCCTTAATTTAGATTTTTAGTTATCTGCATCTTCCAAGGAATGAACATATTTTAGATCGTGTGAATTTCAATTCAGTAGAGAAGATTTTTTTGTTGGTGTTATTCACCTCCTAGGAGCACCATCTACAACAAACCCCCTTCATGAATGCATGAGAGAAGCACACAGGCTATTTCAAAGAACTTGAATGAATTATATTGAGAGATACATAATTTACATATTGTATAGGCTTTTAAAGCCATGAAAATGCTGACAGGTAAGAAAAGTACTCTACGGGAAAAACCACTCAAAGTAATTACACTAAGTGAAAAACTTAACACACTAACACACCCCCCCTTAAGTGAAAATTCAGGGAGAAGGAAGATGCAATATGGGTCTTGGCTACACAACCATGTTAGGTACCCATTTACAATGCAAAAGGAAATCTCTCACAATCAAAGAAAAAGAGAAAAACCATGTGGGAAAAAGCCCCTCTCCAAAAGAGAGAAAAGAAAAGAAAAGCGATGCATGGATGGAGGACTCAATCACACCGCCCAAGGACTACATATATCATGTATATACAATCAATGACCCCCCCATAAGAATATATAGTAATCAACCCCTACTCTAGATAGAACATATATCTTTATTAGAATTTTTTTTATTGCATTGATTCTTATTCTTACATATACTCTATAATTGTGTTATAAGGCCTTGGTGTCAATTTCTTCCATGATACCCTTACCATTACCAATTTTTGTGAGCCTTGATATATTGACCAATATTCTAGCATAAGGTTATTAATTAAATTCATTGGGGGACATCATAGAGATGATAGTCTAGAGGATTAAATTTGCGAATCCATTTTTCTATGTGCAATACCATATTGTTCATCCACTAGATTCCTTTGTTTAGGACATCATCATAATCTACAATAATTTCTATTTAATTTTTTCATGAAAAATTCTATTGAGAGAAAATTGATGTAGAATTTGAAGTTCCATGCTTTCCCAACCCATTCCAATATTTTTCTCCTTGAAAAAAACTTACCTAAGTACATTCATGTTAAAATTTTTCCCTTTAAATCCTCTTTCAATCGATTCAAGTCTCCATGTTGAATGCTAAAATATAGCAATCTTGAACTCCTATTTTCCTTCATCAAATTTGTAGCCTTTTCCATGCCAATTATTTTGAAATTATTAAATTTGAGTGCTAACCATTCTTTTATAGAAAAATATGCATCTTGTAGCTTTATGTTGCTATATTTCCCACATGATAATTTTATTCTGGATCATTTTCATTACTCTCTTGGAGACTAACTCTATAATTCTACTTTAATGTTATTAATCATTTGTATTCACAATTTTAATTGTTTATATTTCTTGTAGTAGATCTTGGGTTATTATCTATTAAAATTGTATATTGTAATAAAGGAAATGTAAAAACCCATTATTTTTAAGAGAATCAA
>VDFB02391319.1:0-24773 GCA_007258455.2 Sequoia sempervirens
ATTTTCCAACATTGGACAAAGACCCATCCCTCCCATTCTCCAAAAGCCTGAGAAACGAGGTTAAGTCTATGATCGGCTAGCACAAAACCCTGTACAATCAACTGGCACAACTGCCACAATTTTTTCAAAAAATCATCTAAAATGAGGCTTAGAAGCAAAGATTTTTCTAGAAAAACCTCTAAAAAAGCAAAAAATCTTCAAAAAACTTTGAAAGCAAAACCAAAGACAGCATTTTCAAAATTTTGAAAAAGCAAAATCTTCAACAAAATATTGCTGAAAAGGCAGACTTTTAGAAAAACCAAAACGGTATAAAAGCAAAAAATTCAAAAAAAACCATCAAAAAATTCTGAAAAAACAAGATTTTTAAACTTTTGAAAATCAACAAAAGTTTTATAGAAAAAATTTCAAAAACTCTTCAAATCTTCAGAAATATTCTTCAAGATCGCCCAGACCAGATCACGAACTCAACCCAAAGAATGAATAAAATGCCCATGAAAATGTGATCAGCTAGCACAAAACCCTAGACAATCAGCTAGCACAACTCCCACGATTTTTTCAAAAAATCATCTAAAATGAGGCTCAAAAGCAAAGATTTTTCCAAAAAAACCTCTAAAAAAAAATCTTCAAAAAGCTTTTGAAAAAACAAAAACCTTCAAAAAACTCTAAAAAAGGATCTTCAAAAACTAAAACTGAAAAGCAAGACTTTTTTAGAAAATCTTCAAAAAACTTCTAAAAAGCAAGATTTTTCTAAAAGCTTCCATCAAAAACTCTCTACAAAACAAGATTTTTGCAAAAAAAATCTCTAAAACTTCTAAAAAAGCAAGATTTTTTCAAAAAAAACCATCAAAAAACTTTGAAAAAAAAAGATTTTTGAAGCTGAAAATCAGCAAAATTTTTATAGAAAATTTTTCAAAAACTCTTCAAATCTTCAAAAATATTCTTCAAGATCGCCCAGATCAGATCACCAACTCAACCCAGAGAATGAAGAAAATGCCCACGAAAATGTGCACAAACAAATCCGCGAAAAACTTCTTCCAAAAACTGTGATTTCATGCAAAAGAAACCTTCAAATCTGCTTCAAGAAAACCCTCAAATTTCTTCAAAAAATCTGCTGCAACAAACCCTTCAAAAATCGGCTTAAAAAAACACCCTTTGATTTCCAAAAAATTGGTTCACAAAATTCCTTGATTTTTATCTTTAAAAAAAATTGGCTAAAAAAACACTTCTACGAATTTTTATAAAAAAATCCGTCAAAAAATCTTCTAGAATAATTTTTCAATTTTCCAGGTAACCATTAACACTCGATTTTTTTTTAAATCCCAAACAAAAACATCTAAGAATTTTATAAAAAATTCTTTGAAAAACAACGAATTTTTATTCCTAAAAAATTTGCCAAAAAAGTTTGAGCCTAAACTCTGATACCATGAAATGGTTATTGATATACATAATTGCGTGATTACAAGAGGAGACGAAATCTCCTTATAAAGAAATTTACAGACAATGTTTCCAAAAAAAAACCATTGTTTAACTAAAGCAAACTAAAGCAATAAACTGAAAGAAGCTAAAACTAACCAAAGCGTAAACAAAAGTTACTAATAGCTAACTAAGTTAACTAAAGTAAACTTAAGACTAACTAAAGCAAAGATGACCATTAATATTACATTTAATATTTTAATATTAATTCCTTGAACTAGAGAGAAGAATTAAAATAGATTCATCCCCCTCAAGACTGGTCAAAGCTGAATTTTGATGGAGTTCCAAAAAAAATACTAGTATTTCAAGAGCTGGTTATCTAATAAAAGATGATAAGGGAAGGCTTATTGCGGTTGCATCCAAAAAGCTCAAGGGAACAAACGAGGCTAAAGCCTAAGCTTTGTCCTTGGATTGCAAATTTGTGGCATCTGCATAGTTGAGATGAAGGGAGACTCAATGGCGATAATCAACGCTTTTAGAAACAAAAAATAGGTAAATTGGAAAATCAATAACATTCTCCACTATGTGTGGCCCCCTCCTAGATTCATTTGAAAGTTTTACTATTCAAATTTCATATCTATATAAAAATAAATGGAGAGGTTGACATTTTGGTAAATTACGTAAACGAAATGGTTCATGATTGTTTAATCAATAGTAGGGTGGGGACATGGCCAAAACTCATAAACAAAATGGAAAGCCAACCAATACCGCCAAAAGCCCAATCAACCAACTAAGGCTATGGCTAGTTGATCAACCATCAATTTATGATGGATAATCATTAAGGGGTGTGTTTTGTAAATGCAAGTGGCATTAGCTTTATTATCACACGACATAAATTACCCAAATCCCATGCTAAGTTAGGCAAGATCTACAAAACAAGATTGAGGACGAAAGCCACAAGCCAACCAAAATCATTTACAATTACAATGGATCTCTCCAAAATGTTAGAAGTGATTCTATTAAATGGGGCTCAAACTCTCATTTTAACCCCAATCACCACCATGGACACACCTGTAAGATTGATCCATAGCTAGTGACCGATTCCTTAATGGCATTGCTAAAAAACATTTGAATGTCTTTAAAACTAGGAGTAGACTACTACTATATGCAATACAATGGATTTTAGGAGAGGATTTCATGATCTTAGAACATTGATATCACGTGAATTTTGATATCCCGTTAATGTTTGTAATTGTTTTACTCAACCTAGGGGAAGCAAAAGAAATGTTCAAAAGACGGCATATACTCTAATTAAAAGCTAGTTTATTAGGGATCTATATGACATAATTCAAGTGGTTGCATTTGGTTAAAGACTGACTCCTCTCGATGGAGCATTGGTTATCAACAATGGCGTGGTGAGTGGGCAATGGTGGCCATTCATCTCTACTACCTTTCCTTAGAATGAAGCATGCAAAATGCAAAAAGCCTCACAAGGATCAAAAATTCTAAAGCAAGCAATGGGACTCATGATCACTAAAGGTGTTTCTTGGCTCAACACACTAATCTCAAACAACTACAATGATGAGGTGGGAAGATAGCACTCTACTCTAGCTTTCTATTTCATAATACATAACTTAGCTCCATAGTTGTCGTGAGATTGGTACTGGTACTGGTACGGGAGATTGGTACCGGTACCGGTACGGCTTTTTTTTGAAAATAGGAGACGGGGGTACTTGGAGACGCCATTTTTTTATTAATATAAATTAAAAAAATAAAAAATAAAAAAAATTAATAATTTATAGAAAATCTGAAAATAAAATTAGTAATTTATAGAAAATCTGAAAATATGATGACATTGAACTTCAAAACAATAATTTAATCTCTTAGATGCGTCAAATACATTATGCTTTAATTTTTACAGTTTCAAATGTTTAATAAAGTTTTTTTAGGTATTTTAGCGGGAGACATTGTTTTCTGCAGCAGGAGACGGTAGGGTACTCGGGAAACTTCGGCGGGTATTCGGAACAAGGCATAAAGAGTGAAGAAAGAGCAGCAGAAAAAGAAGAAGCCATGGATGAGATTGCAGCAGTTGCAGAGGTTGAAGCAATAAAGATTGAAGGTGAACAAATTTGTGAAGATCCGGTAGATAGTAAAAGGTCTCAAGGGAATGAAAGTGAAGGCATAATTTTATGCAAGGGGGCAACAGATAATAAGATCATATTTTCCTTTTCAAATTATTTTTATATAGCTAGAGTGGATTTTCGTGAAGGCACAATGAATGTGATGGAAAAGTTTGATGATGAAAACATTAAGCTAGATGAACCAGTTAAGGATGCGAAGAGAAAGGTGGCAGCCTAGGATAAAGCGGTTGCAATATAGCTATAGGAAGAGGTAAAACTCTCAAATCTCTATGATGGCATTGTTTTACATTTTGTTGATAGGTTGAAGACTGAGAAGTCTAGAAAGACATATGGTGTGAAGTTGTGAACTATTCATATTTTTGTGTGGATATCGTGAATTATGATATGTATGGGAAAATGCAAAATGAGCTACTGTGGAAGGATGATTTTGAAGTTGACAGACAAGTCGATAGGGGATATGAGTTTGAGGATATGGAAAACCTAAATTTCCATCCAATCATTTATACTAATTGGTACGTGGATGAGAGGGCAAGGAGGTTTCAGAGGAGCAGTGTATATGATAGGTCTGAATCTAGGAAGGAAGCAAGGAAATTGGTACAGCGATGTCGAAGGAACTTGGTGATTGTTCTTGAGCGATGTTCAAAAAAGAGGAAGAAAAATAAAACAAAGGCATGATTTCTGGTTGGTGATCTCATGTGCAAGAGCACATGCTTTCTTTTGTCTCCTAGGGAACCTGACGCAGGAGCTTATTGTTAAAATTTTGGTTTGCTTTTAATTCTGTTTGGTGTTATGTTTGAATGCAGTTTCGGCTTGCTTATCCGCAGCTTGAGGAGAGAATAATGTAGTTTAAAATTGATCACCTGGGGCTCATTTCAAAAAGGAGCAAAAAAAGACACTGTTTCGGAGGGTTGTGTTTTGTCTGGGGCAAAAAAAGAATTGAATAACTATTCTTTGTTTTTGCTTGGAACCAGAAGGGAAATGATAAGGAAAACAGAGAGGCATCAACTCATTTTGAATAGGGGTGGCGTGTGCAAGAAGTAACAGCCATAGTTTAGACAGGAGGTAATAGATTGCCATGAGGAAATCAAAGGAAGCATATGTTAAGGTGGAAACTGTTGATGTTCTTGCAGCGTCAGGCTGTATCTTCCAGACCAGCGTATGGCAATAATTCAAATGGAGCCTCAACGGCTATTTGAATTATATACACTCCTTCTTATGAGCCGACATGAAGCAATGAAGAGACACGTCTTTTATTAGTTACTTGTGATGAGGCCAACCTTTTATCTCTTGGCGCGATTATTTATGAAGAACGACTTATTATTTGTAAAGTCGTTTCTCTTGTTGGAGGCCGGCTTAATGAATTGAAGGGTTGCATCTCTCTCCATTCATTATGTGTATATTACCATTCCTTGCTCTCATTCGATGATCATATTCATTGAACACATTCATCATAAGTCGTCATATTCTTAGTGCGAATTCTGTAGAGGAGCAGATTGAAGATTTGTATAAGGCTGAGTCTCATTGCTGTGCATCTATATCAGTTTGTAGTGTCTCTTGTTGGCCTTCATATTGGCCTTTGTAAAGGAGACTCTTGGTTTTATATTTCAATATAAAAGTGATATATTGTTGCTGGGTTTTTTCTCCCTCAAGAGGAGGGTTTTCCCAGGGTATCTGCTGTGTTATTGTGTCTGATTTTGAATTAATTTTCTGTGCACTTAATCTGATCACTAAATTTAACAGAAACAAACCGCGCCAGAGAACATGGGGCAAGAGACTCGTGCAAATGTTGTTTGTTCAATTGGTAAGGTACGCCCAGATAACTTCAGATTTGTGATGGAATGAAATGGGCAGAGCATGCGTGGAAAGGGATAATGCAGAGGTAAGAAGATTACCAGGAGGGATGTCAGTAGGAATTGCAGCCAGCTAAGGGGGTTCGAAGGTTGCTTCCAGAAGAGAGATCAATGGTTATAGTTTTGCAAGAAGCCGAAACTGATGTTTGAGAGACGGTGGATTTCTCTTTGAATAAGGAAGATAGAAAGAAATGATGAAGGGAATGAGGCCACAGTTGGAGTTTATTGAAGGGTTTTAGCATCGACTAAATTCCTTGGTGCTTGTGAAGTGTGTATTCTGTCATTTGGAAAAGGAATATATATATATGTTGCTGTTGCTTTTACCAATAATCGGTTTCCTGGATTGGAATAGCATACTATAGTTTGAGTTTATTGTGTTTTTCAATGCTTGTTGTTTCTTGAAGTGTTTTGACTCCAATGAATCGATTTGCTTGTGCAGTGTTGTCCTCTGATTTCTGGGGTTGGTGATTTTCAGCCATCCATTTGCCGTTAGTTCTGGTGTCAGTGTAGAAGTGTGAAAATTTGAGTCATCAATATTGTTATGTATATTTGAATCTGTTTATACAACTGTAAGATGATATGATATATGTTTATACATTTGCAATAGAATATAATTATATTCCAGTAGATTTGTAGAACATATATATATGAATTCATATATAGATTTAATATATATTTTTATTTTCTTGTAATTGCATAAACATATTCATATTGAAATAATATGAATGCATTTTTGTTCATCTATATGTTGACATATAGATGAATAATACATACATATATGTTCATACAATTACAATAGAACACAATATATGTTTCTATTATATGTTTTTGCAAGTACAATAGAATATATTGGTATTACTTTAGAAAATGTATAAATTCTTTGTTTATTATATATATAGATAGATAGATAGATTGATAGATATTCAATTTTTAGAATAGAATATGATGTATATATAAATATGTCTTTGCTATTATCTATGTTTATATATAACTATTCATAAGATTTTATTCTTATATATAAATATGTTTATAATTATATATTCACATTTATACAAATGTAATTGTCATTTCTTATCATTTTTATGATCACTTTCTTTTATTCTTGTTTTTTTCATTCTTTTTCCCTGATCTCTTCTTCTTTCCTCATTCTCTGATCATCTGGTCCCCCCCCTGCCTCTTGTTAAGACTAAGTCTGCAATCATATTCCTCACTATCCTCTTCCTAATGATGCATCACTAAAGTCTAAGAGTGATCCGAAACGTCGTTTTAAAAGCAAATGCAATTGATTCCAAAAGCAATCTTTTGAATCAACTAAACTGCCAAATCAATTTCCTGCTACTTATTTGTTCAAAGTCACTACTTATATGAATATTTGAATTCATTACAACCTAACAACAGGTGCACATTTAGATGGAATGATAAATGAACATACATTATAATGTCATGGATTGAGCACATATTTAGATAAAATGTCAGTGAAGGTGTCCTGAAATTTAATGAATGAGCACAAATTCTATGTTAACTATTTTAATTCAAAGGGATTTCTTTTTCGATTGTAAAATGTGTCATTATTTTCCTAGTAGCATAAACATACCATTTAGAATCAAAAGCATCGAGAGTGGTAAATTTTGCCTTATTCACGTCTGCTGTTGATGATGAAGTGGTGTCTTTGTCTTTGGGAAGTGTTTCATCATTAGTAAAAGCAACTCCGCCAATCAGCCAGTCATCATCTTCAGCACTTTCTTCCTCATTAACCTGCATTGACAAATAAGTATAAAATGCCTGCCTTTTTAATAGAAGTGGCATCACAATAGAAAGTGGACCGTTTAACATAGATTAAAGAGAGTATCACTGCATTGTAGAAGCGAATCTTGCAAGTCTAAGAAGTTATAAAATGCATATTTGAGATTAAGTCCAATACTGTTGACGGAGGTGCTATTTTTGGAGCCGTCATGCCCCTCACATTATCCCAATCAATCCCCTTGAAAAAAGGATGACTCTTGAGAGAAGCATAACCATTAGGGCCAGTACCAAGCCTCTTGCAAGGGTCCATATCCTGTAAGCAAACAATTGAGAAAATAAGAATCAATGAAGACAATCCAAATCATAAGGTTCAGAAAGGATGAATAAATTACTGAAAAATGTGGATACATCTGTACACCATAACAAAATTGTTTTGTTCACTGGAAAGTGCATGAACTTCGACGTTGAAACAGGTTCCTATGATACCATTTCATTGGTACCATATGCTATATATTATTTGTTAAGTCATCTTTGACAGACTTCTATAATCTCACATTTGGAGGCCCTTGCATCAGCTTTATTTCATTATATGTTTGATAGTGATGTACTAGATATATCAAGAACCAATATGCAGGCCTATGGCAGTTGATATCTTAGTTGCTGATAAGTGATCTCAGATTATTATGTGTATGCAATGTGGAATATCTTAGTCGATTTGTGCCAAGCAGAATGGATTGAAGTTGCATTTGTCAATTCTAAATAGAAGATGCAACACATACAGGACAGAATTGCAGTTCTCAGCAAACAAATGAATTCTATATGCATTAAAATATGCGATAATTTGGCCAGTGTATTACACTTGCAACATAGAAAAATATACACACAATATATTTTTTTAAAAATGCACTAACTTATGTTTATTCATCTACCATGATATATATATTTCTGATCCAATTTAGTAGGACCCAATCCTAACCATATCCCGATTATCCCTCCAACTATTCCTAATCCACGTAGAGTGCTGTTCTTGTAACCACCCAACAACCAAATAACATTATATGATAATATGTTTAATAAATTAAACCTTCAATTGTCCTAATTATATGAGACAATTCCTCACAATATCTAGCAAAGAAACATCTGCCAAGGCCCTGATCGGTATCCACAACTCTGTGTGTGTGTGTGTGTGTGAGAGAGAGAGAGAGCATGTGGGTGAATGTTGTGCAAGACTGTACCCATGTTCATATGCTATACCCCTATAACATATTTATATACTATACCCCCTTACTCTTTTTGAAAATGGCACGCTCCTTCCTTTTTCCAATGTCTCTTTGTAACCATGTCTTCATCATCTTAATTACTTCAATAACAATTAACACAACAAGCTCTTATATTGCATCGCACGTATTTAGAGGTGCAGACTTCAAAATAGACTGCTCGTGCACCTGGACCACAAAAATTATTAACACTACATCCTTACTCAAGGAAGCAACAACTTTTGCTTTGTGAAAATAAAAAATTATCAGAGCTTTGATTGTCATGTATATTGGTGGCATGAGCACAAAGTTTTATTGTTTTTAAAATGAAAAGTTCACTGATCGCTCAGATTTTGGTTCGCAAAAACTGTATATCAGAGCTTTCACACTTTTTCAGGATTTTTTTTTTTTTGTATTTTTTTTTGGTAGTCCAGGGTATCCCCGTGACTCAGCCCAGCGACACAGGTTTCCCATTATGGGGCAAGCTGAGGCGAGACTAATCCCTGGAGATGTACCAAGCCACCCATAAGCCAGGTGCATCGGTTGACTTTTTCAAGATTTTTTTAATTTCAGTTTTTTCTTGTAATTAATATCAATTTAAACACACATGGATCAAATCCCACAAAAATTAAAATTTTAGTTTAAAATTTAAACTATTTAAACATAAGATTTAGTTTTACAGAAACATCGAGGGAACAAATTTCAAAATATACACAAGGATCCTAAATCAAATATTTTTATTAAATAAAAATAAAAAACTCTACAATTAAGTTCCAAAAATGAATTGACCATCAAGATTACAGACCTTCACCATTAACAATTTGTAGTGAATTATTGAAACATTATTGTAGTACTCATATTCATCATTGAAATTGGATTTAAATGAAACAAAAAAGCATATATAATGTAGTTCATTTTGCATAGGCCATGAAAAATTGCCAAGATGTCAAATAAACATTTGCAAGTCCACTATCTTCAGTTCCACCAGTGCTTGCAAACACTTATCAATGTATCATCACCATCAGGAATTTCACACATAATACACTTAAAATTGTCATCACCCATGATCTCTATTAATCTTATGGGTCCATAATGGGAAGCAAGTCTACAAGTTCATCACTCTGATGGTGGTATCATCAACATTTTGGTCCAATTTCTTTGATGGCACTCCATACAATACTAAGACAAGGGCTGTAGTGGATACACAAAGTACTTCATTTTTCTTTGCACTCAACTAACATATCTTCACAGAACAAATGAAACCATTAAAACCCCTAATCCTTTCACAAAAGGAAGAACCACTAACCTGTGAAAACAATTATGTTATAAATCTTTGAAACTTGGGTAGGATCTCTGTTGCTAGTCCCATCGAATAAGGCCTGCATTGTCTCAAATTCACCTAGCCCATGAATAAAAAGAACATATTGTTCCCTATTCATAACAATGAAGGTCAACCTGTACCAAGATTTGCTGCAGAACAATCTCATAAGAAGTTGCATGAAGCAGGTTATTAAGATTATCCCATTTCCTATGTAACATGCTTTCTGATGAAGGATATTCATATAATTTGTAATGTCCCCTTTTTAGCACGCTCATGTTTGCGGATGGTTAGCCTATAATTCTAACCCTCGTAGGCTAATAAGGATGGTTAGGGGGTCTTCTGGGGATTGTATCGTCTCTAGTATTTAGAAACTAGCAGCTTTGGCTTTCGTTTGGTGTTCACAGGGGCTCTAGTGCTTAACATACTATTTATAGTAAGTCGGATTTGGATAGAGAGGGACCCTTACTATTCTTAGTAAGGCATGTGGTCGTATGGAGACTCATCTGATTAGTCCCTAGTTCAGACGGCGTGATGAAATTTGATGTATTTAAGGAGTTATTAATATTTATTTGGCTCAAATACATTAATTAATTAAAATGTGATATTTTAATGTTATAACTTGAGGGTCAAATCATCATTAAAAGGCGGGAAAAATTGATTATTTAATTATTGGGCGCCAACTCCTAAGTTCCTCATGAAATATTAAAAGATGAAAGTAAATAACATTTTAATGTTATTAATTGGCTTTTTTGAGAGAAATCGACTTTCTCATGAGGGCATATATATTTCTTTTTGGAGCCATTTTGCATTCATTGGATTGACCATTGTTGTTGATGAGTTTTGTATGAGAGAGGAAGCCAAGGGTTTCTAAATCAGTTAGCCATTGGAGAACGTTTAGTCTCCATTGTTGCAGCCTTTTGAGGAAGTGAAATAACTACTGAATTTGGCATACAAGAGCACTTCATTCAGAGGTTCTAATTGTGCAGATTGGTGAGATTTTTTTTCAGAGGGTTTATAAACAAATCACAAGCATCTCTTTGCAGATTTTGAAGCGGCAGCCTTTCATCATTTGCTGCTGATTACTGGCCACTGTTTGGGGAAAAACGACTTGTATTGAGCAGCCATTCATTTGCAGCTGGGCGCCAAAGAGGGAAAGGGCGATTTGGCCTTGGGAGGAGTTTAAAAATTCTGAAATAAGTCAAGGAGGTGCGCCTAGGGTCCTGGATCACAGCCGTACCATTCTTGGAGAAAAAGGCAAGTTATTTTGAAAGGATCAATTTATTTTGTGAAGTGGTTTTTTGGCTGAAATTTGCGAACAGCAGCTGCATGTTTTCAAATAATTCTGGGTATGATTGTAATAAGCTATCCTCTTTGAATACTGAGCAATAATATATATTTTGGAGGAGTTTTTATCATAGTTGCTTGTATTCCTTATGTTTTTGCATTTTCTTCCCTTGCAAATATTTCAAAAAACACAAAAAAAGCAGAAAACCCTCATTAAACATCAAAAACACAAAACAAAAAAAATCAGCAACAGAAATAAGGGCACGAAATGTTCTTACATAATTCATACTCAATATTATCAGTAATGGATTTTATCCCCTCACATGTAGAGCCAATGCACTTTCCATGAGCAACCATAAGGAAATGAAGAGTATCTTTGCAAGTGATATTCAAACATTATAGGTCCTTGGAAAGAATCTTTGCATACACATATCTCCTAAAATACCATTAGTCTAGAGTCTAGAGACATGAAGTATCAATCCAACAAAATATACAAATTCGTAGCTTCCTTACTACCATTTCTCCAACAAGAGATAGATAAGGACATGGAATATCAGCTCCAAAGTACGACCATCCACAATAACTTTAGGTGCTCACCAACTGTCTTTTTGATATCTTTGTTTGAGGCTTAGAACATCTAAAGGGGAAAAACATCATACCCAAGGCAAGCAAGAATGAAAAATGGATGTGACACAAGCAACCTTCAATGACACATGAGCAAGCCTATCAGTTGTACATGAAGAACAATGAAATAATCACAAGTCCCCAACCTTAACACTAGACAAAAAATCTAGTAGACAGGACTTATCCATTTCTTTATTTCTTCTACTGTATGGTAGTTTTTACATTACAATATTGCTAGATTATTGCTTCTTAACCTTAGTCATGACATCAGGAGAGTACACCACAAACTAGGTCCCAAGTAGCTCCATGCAAAGAGTTTTTAGTGCACCATTGTTATATCAAGTGTCAAAGAAATGTTCACACAAGTTGTGAAATCTAGTGGAATGTGCCTAGAATACCTAGCTTGCAATTAATTTTAAGCATTTCCTAGCCAGAAGTGAGCAAAAGTAGGGCTTATAATCCAACAAAACTAGCTTATAAATGGAATGGAGCCATACTCTACAGCAACATTGAGATGCTTCTTGTGACAACGATCGGACATAAGAAACGTGAAACTAGATTCAAATAATAGCCTCTAGAATAACATCTATGCACCTAAAGTAAGTTAGAATATTTGTTGCAATGGTTTTAGGAGAGGAGTGAAGCTAACATATACATAACCTAGGATTTAAAAGTTGCAAGAAGCCAAAGGTCAACAAAGGAATATTGGAGGATATATTACAAGAAGCAGCTGCCAAATGTTACACCCCTTGTGTTATTACCTATTTACTATTACCTTGTTTGGTAAATTGCTTTAATAAATGTGAATGTGTTTTATATATATGAATTCTGATGGAAATATGATGAATGAATGTTTGATTCTATTTAATGTTTTATGATGATTTTGTATATGAAATATATGTGAAGCATATGAATGTATTGATTCGGCTAACTACTGTTATGGTGAACTAAGTTGAATGCAAGAACAGGTTCAAGCCTCTGGAAGAGAGGGGAACTATCACTCAGGAGAAGAACTTGGTTTGGTAACCTTTAAATTCAATCTTACTAAGTATTCACACACTTGTTACCCAATTTTCACCTACGGGCTCAGTCAGGGGAAATTATGTTTTAAATTCGGCACGTGGATTAAATGAGGCTCCCACAAGGGTTGAACCCAGCATGCAGGTCTTCGGATTTCATTGGGAAGGTTTTCATCCGATGCTATTTCACAGGGAAGTCTATTGGAAGCCTTGCCTCGATCAGATTCGACACAAAACTCCCCAGAGATAAAGTCGCTGAGACCCTCCATTTGTCTTGCCGACTAGCAGTGCGTTTTATTTGTTTGAATACACTGGTCGCCAGGACATTCGGGTCGTCATGAGTCTTTATGTATCTCCCCGCTAGCAAAGTCACGCCAAAGGTTGTTCACAAGTTGGCGTCGGGGAAAGGTCTCGGCGACTAACAAAGGTCTCGGCGAAAAGAGATGTCAATGGGGACAAAAGGTGGGCCTCGCTGTAATGTCTCAGCGACCAAGATGTCTCACCGAAACAAAGTGCCTTCACCAAGAAATGAAGACCTCGCTTTGAGGTCTCACTGACCAAGCGATGTCTCCCTGAAATGAGGTACGCTCTCGGCGAAGGAAAGTAGAGTCGCCATTATGTCTCGGCGAAAGCATGAAGTCTTGCCGAAATAGAAAGGGACATCGGTAAGACTCTTGTCGTTCACCATAAAGTCTCACCGACGGGGTGAGGTCTCATCGAAGTGAAGCGGCATCAGCGAAGGAAAGAAGTTCGACAAAAGGTTTCGCCGAAAGCCGAAGGTCTTGCCGAACAAGTAGGAGCTCGGGGAGATGTTTCAGCGAAATGAAGAGAGCTCGGCAAAAGGAGGTGCTATCGACAGGATGTCTCGCCGATGGTTGTTAATCACACCGACATGTTTTGTGCCTTCGGTGTAACGTAAAGAGCTCGACATGATGTCTCGATGAACGAGGGTAGTCTCGCCGAGAGATATTGCCTTCGGTATGAGGTTTGGCAGAATGACGAAGGTCCTGCTGACAGGGGGGTGCCTTCGGTATAATATTTTGAGGTCGGGGAGAAGTCTCGCCGACCGTTGTGAACAGGAAGGTAGGCTCCCGCCGAAACAAGATGGCTTCGGCAAGATGTCTTGCTGACCCGATAGGGTCTTACCGAAATGAAGTGAACTTGAGGAAAGGAAAGGAGCTCGCTATGAGGTCTTGCCGACCATCGTATGTCTTGCCGAATGCTGCTGCAAGGTCTAATCACATCGGGGAGACGCAATTAGTGTCTCGCCAACATGCGATTTTTTGTCTAAAGGATCTTTGACTGTATGGCGATCCCACGTAGCATCTATTCGACCAATCGGAGGAAGCTACAAGCGAGCCATGGCAGTTTGACCGGTGAGAGGAAGATCAACAGAATGAAAGCGATGTGGATTTGCTCTGAGCTCAGGAGCATTCAAAGCAGCTTGGCAAGGAGGTTCGAAGGTGGACACGAAGACCAGAAGTTAATGTTGTAGTTGCGAAAGATCAAGGAGGCCATTCCTGGAGCAACTCTTCACCGACATGGACAGCAGGGACGCACGTTTAATGCAGCATTAACTTCCTTCAAAAGATCTAAGGGCAGATCTTTCTGAGGCGGATATTTTTGTAAGCCCTAAGGGGCCGACACACGTTGGTATATATGGCATTTTTTGCCTCTTTGTAAAGGAGTTCTCCTAATGCTTTTCTAAAGTTTGTGACTCTTGCAGTCCTTTCTCAGATTAGCAAACTTTTGTAACTCATTTTGGAGCATGATATATAAAATTTACCTTGGTTACCATTGATGGTTCAATCTGCCTTCTGGTTCTTGCAAAATATTGTGCATTTTCAGGTGATTGATCAAGCTACTTCGTGAAATCTTTCTTTTCCTTATAGCTGTCTCATATAGCATGCCTTTCTTTGCAAAAGTAGTATTATGTAGGTTACAAACTGTGTTTACTTAATTGCACATGAGCTTTTAATTTGTGAAAATCTGCTTTTCCTTCTTGAAAGTGTGTGCATGACAAACCTGTTTGTGAAATACTTATGCATAATCTACAGAAACTTGTTGTGCAGTCCCATATCCATCATCAGTATTCAAGTGTAACCTGAGTGTCTCATTGCTCTTGTCAATTTGGTGCATCACCATAGGGTTTAATTTTCATTTTTAAGCATTCTCCTTCTCCCTTTTCCTTACAAGATCAGTAGTTAGGTGACACCATAGGAAGCCGGCCTTCTCCGAAGGTTGACCTCTATTTACAAGAAACCCACATCTTTAGAGGTCTTCCCATGTTACACTGAGGTGTTAAACATCGGGTTCAACAGGGTGCAACTTCAGGTGATAACAACACTCACGCCCTAGTTGGTCTTAGTTGAGTCAAGACAGTCAAGTAGATGGTAAGTGATCTTCAATCTAGTTGTGTATGTTTATATTGATTTGCGATCTTGTTGTATGAATGTTTGAAATGAGTTACATAATGAAGTCTTGATGTTAAGTGGAAATCCTTCCTTGGGTGTTTATTGTTATGTCAATGAGATATATGCATAAAATGTATATATATGTATATATATGTGTGTCTATGGTAAACTCATACATATGAGTGAATACGTACATGAGTATACATAGGTAGGCGTACCTATGCATGCTCATGGACGGCTATCCCATATGCGTGGGAATACCGATTGGACTAAGGTGACATATATATATATATATATATATTTTCCACATATATATGTTGATTGATGGAATTGTGTGTATGAGTGTTCTTATAAAGATATTGAAATGATATTACATATGTGTGTGTGTGTGTAAATTAATATAGTTAACATATATATTAATATATATGTGTGTGTGTGTGTGTGTGTGTATAATATTATTCTTTATATTTATTATATATATAGAAGTTATTGTGTTAATCTCCAAAGCGCATAACATAGCGCTAATATTAAGAGAAGCGTCGGATAGTGTAAAGCATATGGTGCAGCCTTTTAAGGAATATCAACTAGCACATAAAGTATGTAAGACCAAGTCAAACCAAGGAATGAAGCACGTACGAATTCATGCGTTGGTGTGTAAACATTTGAAGGGAAGTGAAAATTGTTTTAAATGCCATGTGAATCAGTCAAACCCATGCTATAAACTTGGGCACCAACATATGAATGTGGCGCCATATTAACAGCTTAAGAGGTCTTCAAAATATGCATAAACCTGCAAATAGAATAGAGACTCAATCAAAAGCAAACTTGGCAACATCTTATGAAGGAATTCAAATTAGGAAACTTGTTTGAGCTTGATGTCCCATATATCGAGTCGACTCAGCCATTTAAATGGTGAGGACTGTGATGTGTTGCAAACCTATAAGTTAGTTTGGTGAGACGTTGCATGAGGATAGAAAGGTGGTAGGAATATTAAATTGTTTGTAGCTTTTGGTTGCTCACAAATTAGTACAAATAGAGGTGCTCATTCTACCAATTGCATCACTTGTCAATCTGATTTCTTTGTGTTATTTTGCTACAAATTTGGTGCAAGTAAGTTGAGAGGTTGAGAGGTTGAGAGTTGTTTTGTTTAATATTGGTTTTGTTGAGAGATCTAGAGAGAAGCTAGTAGAAGTATTTGGGTTGTTCGTAGTGGAAGTTGCAAGCGAACTTGAGCTATTAAGCAAGGAGGGAAGACTATTCAGTTGGAGCTTTAAACAGGCATGCTAATTTTTGCTTCTTTGTTATTATGTTGGAAAGATTGTTTATTATATTGCCATGATTGAAAAGATTGTCTTCATGTGTGTTTTGATGATTGCAAGTCTTTTGAAATATCTTGATTATTTCTTGTCTTGGAAACCCTTTTCATTTGGGTTTATACGTATATAGATATTAAAACCATAATGGGTTTTATTCGATTATAAATACTATTTGTACTATACATAGGTTGTTGGTACTATGCAAAGTGTAACAATACTCTAAGTGTGTAGCATATGATAGAGTTGTTTTGAGATACTTGATTGCTATGTTTGTTAATGAGTCAATGGGAAGGTTATTCTTGGGGTTAGGATAATCCACGAGAAGGGAATAACCTAGAATAGAATAGAATAGAATACTAATGGTCAATACAAATCGAGCAATTGTAGTGGTGAATATAAATGACCCTCACTAGAAGTATTGGGTGTTGAATCTTTGACCAAAGTAGTGTAGGTAGCCACTATCTACACTATCAATTCATTGTGATCCAAGTACATACTAGGCTGAGAATATCATAGAAATAAAGGTTGACTTTATGGTAAGTCTCTAGATATGTAGGACACACCACTATGCTCAGGAAAGGCTATTTGAAGGATGAGGTGACCAAAGCAATCTCTTCGTCAAAGTGAGGGCCATCTTACCAAGTTTGGTAGATGTGCGAGGGACCATAGTTAGTCCATGGTTGGCGGAAAAGTGCTTGATGAATGCTTCTCCTCATGTAGTTGGCGGCCAAGATTGGAGGACATTCTGGATCATTTGTATTTCTAATTCATGTGAGCTTGTTGAAGCTATGTATGTATTCATGTGTCCATCTATATGGAAATTGTAAATACGAAACATTATCTTGAATATATTTATCTAAAGTGAATTCATGCTTATATTATTGAAAAGATTCTTTGTATATGCAATAGAAAAGTTTGGAAAGGTTATTTTTCAAATGGAGCATTTATTATTGGAAAGAAAAGAAAATTTTAGTGCTCTTGTTAATAGATGCATAAACTATTCACTTGTGGGTAAAACTTAGAAAAATTACTGTGTAGAACAATGGGCATGTTACTTTTTGAATAAACAGTATCAAGGAAGTTAAGCAGAGGAAGAGAGTCTTAACAAAATTAAGAACAAGTCAGAAAAAAGTTTAGATGGTATGCAAAAAGAGAAGAAAGAAAGGCTTCATGACAACTCTCAAGTCTCAACCATATCTTTCAATTTTATGCCTTTCTCACTTCACATTTATCAGCTAGAAACCTCTGAAAACCATAAGCAAGCAGATTGCTCATATAGACCACTATGCATACATTCTATTTCAATATACATTCCCTCTCACTATTCATGATCTCTTCCAAGAGATCTGACATTGAATGACAGGAGAAGAAAGTGCAACTAAAAACCTTGAAGGAGATCTTTCTTGACTCTCCTGTTCCAGGTCTGTCTATTGATCACATTACCATATAGTGCATTTAGGAGTACATAGTTATTGAGCTACAGATTCTCTTGGTGCTACAGAAATTACTTACTAGTGGTTCCTTTGTATTGTTTGGAATAGTTTTTAAAGCTTGGATCATGTCCTGTTGTTATTCCATGGTTCTTAACACCCCCTCACTGTTGTTATCATAAAAAGTTGTAATTTTCAGTCACATTGTCCAACTTTGGCATGCACAAACATCAATATAATCATTTTTCTCTCTTGTATGCACAAACATCAATATAATCCTTTTTCACTCTTGCATGCACAAACATTTATGCACAGTGGCAAGCTCATCCTAGCCACAAACCAGCACATATGTCCTCACAAGGTATTGAAGAGAATGGATATTCAGTCCATCTGGAGTTCTACTATTTAGCAGGTTATCCTTTTTAATATCTTCATGGATAAAGGACAGTTAAGACTCTCAGGTTATATTTCTCAATAAGTTGATCATACATGAAGCATGCAAACAATAGCATAGCCATGTCCTATATAACTCCTAACAATTGCAAAAATCAAGGCAGGTGATTCTTGCAAAGTTGCAACAATACGATTCTAACTAGCACACAGTTTCAATAAAATATGTTGGAATATAGAGAATTGAGCATAAGGAAACTGTTCCCTGCAATCCTTTAATATGCATATTTTAATGACTAAATAGCACAACATCAGAAGAGAATACAAATGAATAACTAAAAACCTAAGCAAGATAAATAGCAAAAACATGATGTAATCAAAACTCGCTAACATAAATCACATTAATATTTTAATACTGTTAACTTACCAATAGACAATCAATAAGATCTCTTGCTTCAGAAGAAAAATAGTCAGGAAATTCAAATTTCCTATCCATCACCCTTTGGAATGTGAGCCACTCACTAGCATCCTTAAAGGGTGATATACCAGACAGCATCTGATACAAAGTGCAACCCAGTGCCCACAGATCGTTTCTGTTACAAATGAACAATCTAGAACATATTAGGTACTCACAAACACAATGTTGACGAGCAATTGAATCTACATATTATATCACAGATACAGCCTATTTTTTCTAGGTACCCAATACTTGGAGGCGCTTGCTTAAGAACTTCTGGTGGAACATATGCAGCTGTTCCAACAAATGTACAGGCCTTCACATCTGCACAGTTTTCATAGTTGAGATTCAGTGAAATCTGCATAAGGAAATTCAATCTTAATATGCAAAAGCAGATACACCACATTAGGTGGCAAGAACAAGTGCAACAATAACACAATTATTTCACTCAATGAGAAAAAAAAATATATTCAATAAAGCTACCTTCCCTGAGGCCTTACTTGACGTAGTTTGAATTGACTCAATTGAACTGTTTTCCATTGGTTTCACACTTCCAAAATCTGCTAGTTTTACATGCCCATCTGCAGTAAGGAGTACATTCTCCGGCTGGTACCAAGAACAAAAATTAGTAACCGAAGGAGCAAAGAAAATGCTCATCCAAGTGACATGTTGTTGCAACTTAAACTGCAATATCCACCTTGACATCTCGATGTATCAGCCCTACTTTGTGAAGGTACTCCAGGGCATCCACTAGTTCTGCACTATAGAAGCGTACTTCATCTTCTGATAGGCGCCCTTTCTTCAAACATAAGTTATAACATCCAAGGTTCTAGTTTGTGAGAGCAATCAAAATTCTTATGACATCGAAATCAGCTTTTTTTTAGTGTATGTCATAATATAATTCAAAATACATATAAGATCATTAAGAATAACAGATACTAAAACCAGATAGTAAATTCATAACTAATATTAAACTACAAACACTCACCCTACTTATCTGGTCAAAAAGCTCTCCTCCATCACAAGATTCAAGGCCCATGTCTGTGTGGTGTGAGTCAAGAAAATTTTGTAATAAAGCTAAACAACACTAGTAAAAGACAACTGACTTACAGGAAAACGTCTGATTGAAACAGGTGACATCAGTTTCAAGATATCCTAGACAATATGCTGATAAAACATTCTTGTAAGTTGGAGGGTGTTATAAACATTTGCCTAAAATCTTGGTTAACTTTACATCCACCAGCTTCAAAAAATTTCAATCTAATTCTTATCTTTGTAAATATATCATACAACCAATGCAAAAGCAAAATAGCCCTTGGATACAGATATTGAAAGTATCCTGAAAGGTAAAATAGAGCCTAATTATCCCTGGGTGATCTAACTGATCAAGCACAATACGTTCCAGCTTTACATATGCTACTTTCTTTTCTTTTGCTATAAATCGTTTGTCCATAATCTTCAAAGCATATATTTTCCCAGTGTCTTTCTTCTTTGCCCTAATAACCTGAAAATAGATACATCATACAACCAAAAGAAAGCATCAACAGCATTTTTATCATGAATAGTACACATTCTATATTAAATTATATAAAAATAAAATACACTTGTTCAACAACATTCATACAGGTAAGCTACAAAAAAATATTTAAGTTGGTCAAAGCAGGACAATCTACTCTAAAACTATGAAATGCCCAGATTTATTTACATCCATCGTCAGAATATTATGAAATTTAACAACTTCAAGCTTCCACAAGTCATAACATCTAATGAGACAGCTTTCATGTTAAATAATATCCATAAGTTATGTTGTTAAATTACAAACTTTCTTTAAAATTAGGCATTTCAACTCTAAAACATCAAATATTTGAGCCTTTTGACTGCTCTCTTACTTTTTGTATAGGACATCCACAAAATGCCAGTTTCCTTCCTTGAGGATGATTTACTTCCTTGGAACCAAAAATATTGCATTCACCACCCTTTAAACAATTACAAACTTGAATTATAATGTAAACACAAATATAAAAAATAAAATAAATGCATCCAAATAGCACAAATAACCATTCCCTTGCAAGCAATCAGTTTGATGGCCAAAGCAAGTCCAATCATTAAAATACATAACACAGTTGGCCAAAGAAAATTCTTATTAATGATTAGTAATAAGCAGATTAATTCAAGAGAAAACCTGTCCTCAAATTAGACACAACATGGTTTATTTAGATCCAAAAGATTTGTGAGAGACTATCTGTTTGTGAAAGAATCCATCCTTATAAATGATAGATATGATCACCTCAAGGTTACCAACCACTGCAAAAATGTAGAAGGCTAATTATATATGATTGCAGAAGTCAACAATATAAACTAGAGACTTTACCACTATTTTTCGCACATGAACAGGAAAAAGAATTAAAAACCTTACTATGACCTTCCATCAGAAAAATAAACAACTCATGCAGAACCCAATTACATGCAGAGCTTTATGCAGATTGTTCTGAATACTGCAGATGGGCCACTGGCCTGTGATCTCATTGGGCTTTTTGTGAGATTCAATATCATGAAATCAAAGGAGAGCACGGACTCTCAAGGCACATTCCAATGAAGAAAGATATATGGGTTCATATAAAGAGAAAAGTTTTAAGGAATTTCGTCGCTGCTAAGAGACATAAGAGAAGAAAGAAGGAATCCTATGAGCATAAACATAAGAGCATGCCTGAACAAAAGGATACTATTATGCCACCCAAGATGCCAATCACAGTACTGTATATAAATAGGATGTACATACTGCAAGGTGCTCTAGTAGGTCAGCATAAATTGATCTCATACCAGTTTCTTCACTGGAGGGGCTTCAATGGAGTTGTGTAAGAAGTTGAAAGTGCTGCTGGTCATTGAATGCCTTTCTAGTGATGGTCATGCAGCAGAGTATATTATTTACAAAAGCTTGTCCTGATTAAAGATAAATGATGGTGATTGCTACTTCAAAATCTACACTTCAGCTCTACATTATCTTTGGCGACTTGAGACAATGTTCCTAAGATGTCCACAATTATCATAACAAAGAAAGAACAATTGTTTATTATTCCAATGTTCTTTGATTTAATGTTAAAGAAAACTTAAGAGAGAAAAATTATGATATGGTCCACACATATAATAATGGAAATAATATAATGCAGAATATAGATCACACATAGCACAAGAGATGTTTGTGGGCCAATATGCCCTGATATCCAATATATGCTGAAATAGAGTAAACCCTTGACGTAGGGTAACACCATACAATACTCCTTATGAAAGAAGCCACTCCATGCTATATCTCCAAGAGATCCTAAATACAATATCCCACTTCACACAAAGTTCATTCACATTAGTTGGAGAAATTGAGCTAGGTAACACTTTTAACAAAATGAAATTATTGAAATACCATTATATGAACAATAAATTCTATAAACCCAATGAATGATACTACCCCCCTTTTTTAAATACATATATGAGATTAACTTTTCTAGATCCAAATGTAATCTTTAAACAAATTTAAAATTTAGAGTATTTTATACTAAGATTAATATTGGGCAAACATCCATCTGCCACTGGCTCACATTGTCACAGTGTTGCACAGTCCGTCCTCTTTCCCTGCTAGACGATCTAGTGACTGGAACTTCAATATAACAAATTGCTATTTTAAAATTGTATAAGAATGCCATGTAGGACTAGTCAATCTTGACAGTGACTCCTTTGCATAGCTCATTGAGATCCATAACAACTCTTCAATCAATCTACAGGGAGATATACACGTTAATTTGATCATCTGTTGGCGACGAATCTCAACTAGAACAAAAAAAACTTGAACAAAAAACCAAATCTATAATTATGTGAAACTCCTATTACGTGTAGGAGCATAATTGCTTCTAGCAATGAAAATCACAGTTCTCATTAAGGTCCACTTTTGTTGGGAGTATACATTTTGCTAGGAGTACACGATCAATAATATTTATCCCCTATTATTATTTCAAACCAAAGCCAAAAAAAACTTGAACTTGTGACCACAAGACAACAAAGAAGTGATAAGACACAACTATTTGTCATCATGTGTGACGGTTGTCATATGCTGGCGCATAGATTTCTTTAAAATTATAAATTGCTTGTTAAGTGCATACAACAGTAATATTTAATTAATACTTCAATTTCCAATTAAAATCACATCCCAGTATTTAAATTCAGACAAACAAACAACACTATGGTGAGACATGACAATTCACTTTGCATGCAACTCCAGTCACATAGTAAGGCATAAACTAATTCTAACATAATAAATGTTTCTGCACGTCAGGGTTGAAAAACAAAATAGAAGGTCATGGTCACTACATATAAGCAAGAATGATACTTGAGCCCTACCCTGCTTTTCCAAGGATAACCAATCTACCAGAATCAAAATTAGAGTAAGCTACAATACAGTTTAAATACACTGCTTTCCACGTTTGTCTGTGACTTTGTAATGTTTCAGGGCTTAAAAATGTAAAAGTGTAAATGACAGTTCTAAGTGAGATCAGGGTTTTCTTTGCTTTGTGGATGAAGCAGTAGTATGCATGCCCTACTTCCTGTCACATGTGATTCCCCTTGTGTACTTCACTCTAAATTGCTTATAACACTGGAAATTATTTTGCTAGGTTTGCTTTGAGCCCTACTTTATATTTCCAAGTACAATCACTCAACTGGATCCAGAATCAGGGCAAGCAGATGAGACCAAAATGAGAATGCACAGACACATACCGTCATCTACAACAGTCATCTCATGAATGCTTGGCCACATCACAGTTATCAAAACAGGTAACGGCCAATCAATGATACAGTAAGTCAGAAGAAGTTGTCTGTGGAGCTGTGACCTAGCAGTAAGTTGGCACATTTACTGCCTCAATAACCCTAGTTCAAACTCACTGACAAGCTTCCCATAATTATGAGGTATTGTCCTTGGAATCCAAGTGTACCGTAATATTTGTATACCTTGGAGTTGTATGTATATTATACACTCACCAGTTTTCAAAAGGGATTTACCAAAGATTAAAAAAGAAAAAGGAAAGACAAAAGAATTAATCTGTCTTGTAATCAAATCAGTTACCGTACAATTGTGAAAATAATGTGTCATTTCCAATCTTTTCTGAAGCTGCTTGAGTACATTTAGAGTTTTATATGATTGATTTATAATTTGAAAGCTCTTGAAGCTTTTAAGGTAATTTGAATGTATATATAGATCCACTGAAAAGAGCTCTGACCTAAAGTTAATTCAAGATGACTCAACAAAACTCAAAAGTAAGCAGCTTGAAAAATTGTATGTCTAAATCTCAATATTATAACAATGTGTCAAAAGCGACCCTTATTTAGCGACCCTTATTTTCATAAATTTCAAAGTTAAATATGCATCTCCAGCTTATGTAAGCTCTCATTCTTATACAAAGAAATGATTAGTAAAGCATAAATGAATAAAAAGGATGACATTCTGGTCCAAATTCTCACCACATTCTTCAAAATAAATGAACAGAAATTTGCTTCAGCCACTGACCCCCTGAGATTTGAACTCTTGCAATTGCTAAATACTGGAAAAATAAAATAAGATAACTTCTAATCCTCTTTGTCAGTGTGGGATTTATCATAGCAGTTTTATCTGCATAAAAGACCGATTCTACGACTGTTTAGTGTTAAAATAGACTCCAGTTTCCTCATGCTTTGTTTGATTGGTTCAATTAGGATTTATGTAGAAGCTCACTGCTGCAAATGTCTGTGTGAGTTTGCATACCCTAGATTTAAGATATGTAACAATAAGGAATAAAAACTGTTTATAATTATAATTCAAAGATCAGGAGGTCTCAATTGATGATGGATTTTAATATTCCTTATACCCAGATAATCTGTAAGCCTTTTATTAATGTCTTTGTTTAAGATTTATGTACTAGTCTTCGGTCACAAATGCTAGTGTGAGTTTGCAAACCCTAGTATAACAATAAGGAATAGATGCTGTTTATAGTTCAAAGATCAGTAAATCTCATATGGCAGTGCTCAATTGTGGAGATCATACCCTTTAATGTCATTTAGGACAACTTGATCTGTAAATTTTTTTTTCATTGTTTTG
>VDFB02391320.1:0-17077 GCA_007258455.2 Sequoia sempervirens
ATGCCACCTCTTGTCTCTTATGAAATGAATGAGCAGTTGGTTAAGGAAATAACGATAGAAGAGATTAAACTGTCATTTTTGCCTTTCAGCTTGACAAGTCGCCTAATCTGGATGGTTTCCAGGCTAAAATTTTTCGTAGAACATGGGATATTATCTATAATGATCTCCTTTATACGGTGAAAGAATCTATAATATCACGTAAATTGTTGTCATCTATCAACTCTACTTTTCATGCTTTAGTTCCTAAAAATGATAATGCTTGCAGATTTGACAGGTTTAGGCCAGTTTCTCTTTGTAATTTTTCTTAAGAAAACCATTACAAAGATTATGGCTATGAGATTGCAATCTTGGCTTCCTGGCATTATTTTAGAGGAACAAGGAGATGCTGTCAAAGACAAACAATTTTTTGTTGAAGTGATAACTGTTCAAGAAGCTATCCATTCTGCATTGAGTGCTAGAAGATGAATGGTGCTGGTTAAGATTGATTTTGCTACTGCTTATGACCATCTTAACAGAAAATTCCTTTTAATGGTTCTCTGCAAAATGGGTTTTGTGAGTAATGGGTTAACTGGGTGGAAGGGTGCATAAATTTCAACTCCTTTCTTGTTTTGGTATATGGTGGACCTTATGGGTTTTTTAGGGCCACAAAAAGAATTAAACAAGGTTGTACTCTTTCTCCAGCTTTGTATGTTATTATGGTAGAAACTTTAAGTTATATACTTAAGCACGCTAAAGAGCAGGATCTAATAAAAGGTGTGTTGATGACTCCTTGCTGATGGGATATACTTCAATGGAAGAAGCCAGACAATTAAAGAAAACCCTTGACAAATTTTGTCTAGCCATTGGACCAAAAACTATGCAAAATAATCTACTGCTGTTGCTTACAATTGCTCCTCTGTTCATAGCAAGAAGCTAGCTCCGATTTTTGGTTTACTTATGGGGAGCCGAAGCAGTTCTTCACTTACCTCGGTGTCCCTATTGGTCCAAGTAAGCATTGGAAAAAACAGTAGGAAAGTGTCGATGGCAAAATTATGGATAGGATTAAATTGTGGAATCCTCGGTGGTTGTCTTTAGCTGGGCGGATCATTTTAATCAAATCTGTGTTAACTTCCATCCCTCTTTATTTGTTGTCATCCATTTATGCTCCTGCTGGCATAATTAGACCTATAGACAAAGTCATCTGGTCCTTTTTGTGGAAAGGGGTGAAAATACAGAAAAAACATAAAGAAATTCCACCTTGTTAGATGGGGTGCAGTTTGTTTACCTAAAAGCTGGGGTGGTTTGGGCATTAAGCACTTATCCTTGTTGCCTGAAGTTTATGGGGCAAAGTTAATGTGGAGATTGATTTCTAAGAAGGAATCTTTGAGGAGTAGAATATTTGTGAACAAATATCTTGGAGGAAGCTCGCCTGAATTAATTCTTGTTGTGAATGAAAACTCTTTCAGCAGAACTTATGCTTGGAGGAATATGACTACTGCTATTCCATCATTCAAGAAGGGTTGTTCTTGGTTTGTTGAAAATGGTAAGAAAGCTGGCATGTGGGTGAATGTCATAAATGGAATGCCTCCTTTAGGAGTTACATTAGAAAATTTTAAGATTCGTGATTTTTTCAGAAATCATGGTGTTTGCAATGTGGCTAATTTTTCAAGAAGGATAATCTTTTTGATGTGATAGATGATTATACTTTGAAACTCTAGGAGGATTGGAATTATAATGATGAGTTAAAGGTGCGGTATGCAATTTTTTCAAAATTGATGAAGGATAGAAATATCAAAATAAAAGAAAGTCAGGATGAAATTATGTTGGGAGATTTTAAGAAATCTTGGAAATATCAAGTGAGGCAGGGTTAAGATTTGTTGTTATATCAAAATTTTAGTCATCTATTTGTAAAAAGCAGCATTTGGAAAAACATTTGGGCAATTAAATCGCTTCCAAAAATTGATTTGTTGATGTGCACTATTTCTCACAAAGCCATTCTGAATGCTGAAAATTTGAGCAAGCAGGGTATATTTGGTCCTTCTTGTCGTATTTATGCACGAGGAATAGTGAAGCCATTCATCATTTTTTCATCTAGTGTGAGTTCTCCCAGCAAGTTTGGGATTATGTATGGCAGATGCTGGATTCGAAATTGATATTCCAAACCTGAATTCTTGTTGCTCCAAGTTTCGGATGGACTGGCCTGACAATTACCCCTTGTGGTTTTAAAGGGAAATTAGCAATTAAGTACTTATGGAAGATTACACCAAAAGTTGTCTGCTGGAATATATGGATAAGTAGAAATAAAGCTATTTTTCACAATGCCATGGTTATTTCTTTCAACTGTTATATGTGTTCCTTAGCTCTCGTAAGACTCTTAGTCAAAGTTCACAATTTTATTTACTTTGGTTTTCATCTCACCATTAAAGAAAAAGATTGCTTTACAACTTTGAAACTGAAATATATGAGCCTGATATTACTGAGAAGAATCATCCTCCAAAGTTCTGCACTGATTCCTTTCATTTATTTTTTGATGGTGCTTCCAAAGGCAACCCTAGTACTGCTGGGGCTGCGGGAGTTGTTATGAATGGGGAAAAGAAGGTTCTAATTGAGTATGCTAAAGGATTGGGGAAAAATTCAAACAATGCTGCTGAGCTTTTGGGTCTTACTAGAGGCATGAAAATTGCAATTTTGAAAGGATTCAAAGTTTTGAAAGTGTACGGCAATTTGTTGTTTGTCATCAAGTCTGTGTTAGGCAAGCTGAAACTGAAGAGTCACTTGCTAAATTCTATAGTATATACTACAGGAAAATATTAAGTTATGCAAAAGTTTTCACTTCATCGGGTTTGATCTTTTTGGAAGGAATCATAATCAGCTTGCTGATTCTCTTGCCAATGATGGTGTCAAGCTCAATCAGAGGACTCTCAGTATTAAGGAGCTAATTCCTAGTGTTATGTAGCTTTGTTATGCTTTATTGGGAGATGACCAAGAAAAAAAATGACCGACCTGTTTTCAAGCAAATATCTCAAAGCTTGTAGCATATAAACAACTTCCTTCATGTAGATTTTTGTTTAGGACAATCAAATTCAAAATTTGGAGTACATTAAGGATAGAGAGAGAAAGTGGACTAACCCATTCTTCCAAAAAATCATTTTACTCCTATGGCCAAGAAAATGATAAGAAAAAAAAGTGATAGTGAGCTGAAATTGACCCATTCTTCCAAAACATCATTTAATTCCTATGGCCAAGAAAACGAAAGAAAAAAATAATCTTTTCATATTCAAATGTTCTTTCCTGCTATGATTTTTTGTATGGACCTGGTATTAAAAAGATCTGAAACAGATCCATCTCTCATACACATGGATCTGAAAAAGCTTCATTTTGGGTTTGTTTGAGATCCATATTTACCCTTTGGTAGTTAGATCCATAAGCAAAACAACTCTGGCACAGATCCATTACCAATATCTTGCAAACCAGCATAGATCAGAGCAAATATGGTAATAATTGACATGGTTCTTGGTAAATGCTTGTATATTTCAAGGAACTAATAACCAACTATAATGTTAGTTCTGGTTTTGAATAGAGTCAAAGAGGTTAAAGGAGGAAGACAAGCTTGGCCCACTAGCTGCCATTTAATATTCAATGTACTCAATCAATTCAGATCTGCATGTTGTGCCACATATTTATGCTACTAATTCTATGACCTTCATTATTTGGAATTTTGTCCTGTTTGCTGCATATTTCATGATTGTCTTTTGGCATCAGAAGTCATGTCACCAGGTTACTTCTTGCAAGCCAACAGTAGGGCTCTCAATGATGATTGACATGAACAGAAATACTTGTCATTTTCTGTGAACTAATGGACCCTCCAATAACTAGGTTTCTGACAATTCAACCATCATTGTTTCATCTTTTTCACTATCATAAATCTCTCAAATTGGAAGATGGTTTATTGTCTACAAGCATCAATCCTTTCAAGTTTTGCATGTGAATTTGCTCACAATCACATCTCTATACAAATTGAAAAAGTATATGAACCACTGTGAAACTTCTAGAGATCCTCAATCACATTGTGACATTAGAAATAGACACATCTAAAGCACATTCAGATGTCAACCTCTAATTTCAGATTCCAAATTTCAACAACTATAATACATTCTCAGGTGAATCTGAACTGCATAAATCTCATTTTAATATTTCACTTGCAATGCATACTAAACAAAGATTACCTGCACTTCCTCAACAGCTGAACGAAGTTCCTCAGAATCTTTGACAGCTTTGAGATGGTTAACAACTCCCCATACAACAGACATACGATCCACAATTTTTTCTAAAGGCTCAACTAGCCTTGGCCAAGTTGGCTCTACTGAGCTTTCTAGTTCAGCTAAGTCATTTTCCTGCATAAAAGCATCATAAAACAATTAAGTCACACAACCAAGTAACTCATTAGTGAGCACCATTCAAAACAATTTCCAAGTTTTGGAAAACATTAAAAGATTCTTTCCAATACAACTTTATGAACGATGAACTTATGACAAATTTTCACCAAGACATAGTGAATGCATAGCATTAAACATATCCAAACAGACAAGGAATTAAAATTCTTTGTAATCTAAATTTCTTAAAATGAGTGCCCATGAAGGATTTACAAATCAAGAAACAAAATTAGAACAGCAAATCCCTGGCTCACGTCCATATTCTGCAATGAAAGTAGGAGGCATCAATTTAGTTTGGGGATTCATGTGAAAGAGGAAAGTAGAAGGTTTCAGTTTTGGACATTGCAAAAATGTCAACATTGATAGACAGTGAAGGAAGTGATTACAAGATTAGCACATTTCTCATTGCAAGAGTTGCAAGCAATTACATACTACATACCACAAAATGCAGCAACTACTTCAAAGGGAATGCTTGGGACTAGCAATCATTTCTTTGCTCTAGATCAAAAGCAGAAAACTAAGATCTGTAAATACTATTGGTTCTCCAAACTGCTTCTAGCAAATTCTAAGAAGTCAGAAAATTCTATGCTCAAAGTTGCTGGGAGGATGAGCCAATGAAGAAGAGATGATCAGAACTCTCCTGCAGTTTAGGCTCTGTGGGACCTAGGGGGTATCCCTATCAATACACACTGGATTCTATGTGAAATGCACAAAGCAAAAAAGATATTCAAGCAAGTTTGACAAGGATTTACAAGATTCTACAAGTTATTTAGACATTCCTTATACCCTTAATATTCAGGCATGAACAACATAAGTTATAGAATGAATTATGCATCTAAATGATTTTCATTCTTTAAGTATGAGTGGGTTGGGAGGTTTCCTACAGACTAACTGGTGCCTATATGTCTCCTAGAATAATCCCTTGCAAACTGGGAAACTTCCAATGGAGGTTTCTCAGAAATATGATATAAATTACACCAAGCTTTCCTAAAGTACTGATATGTCGTTAACAAAAGCTAAAAGTAAAAAAACACATTAATAGACTTGTATTTTTCTATTTTTTGCATAACTCAAAGAGGTAATATAGTATGAAGAGAAACAATAATAAGGCTCAAGATGTGTGTATCATTGCAGTTTTATGATTTTATCAATTGATTATAAATATAATCATCTTTGAGGACTCCTGTACCATTTTTTTTAAATAATGGCATTACCCTCCAAATCTTTGTCTGTCATCTCCAAGTAATTATGGTTTAAAACTTTACAATAGTTTGCTACATCACAATGATAATTATCAAATATAAATATAACTAATCTTTGTTTTCATTGAAATCTATTTCAATATTTTAATATGTTAATGCTTTAAGACTCTTCCCTAATCCAAGTCATTGGCAAGTTTAGGCATTTTATAGCCTCAACAAGTCACAACCTTAGCGCTCTTTGAGACAGGTACGAAGAGGATACTCGTACATGGTGGTACTCCCATGGCCAAGAATCTATTTATTTGCAGCCTCTTGACAACAAAGTTCCATCACAATTATGTATGGCTTTTTTTTAACTCTCATTTTTCTTTGGCAACTCTACTTTCAAATGTCTTATTGGCTTGATCTCGAATCTCAAAAGGTTTTGAGTTCATCTTGAGTTTGAGCAGAACTTGTGTCATACTCTATCCACTTAGTTGAGCAAGCTCAATTGGCAGCAAGATAGGCATGAGTTGGTTTATGTGCAATCCTACAAGTGCTTCCTCTCACACAAGCAAGTCAAGTACATGGCAATCCAACATGTGCTTCATCTCACACAAGGTCAAGTACAAGGAAGGGACAATGAGGCTTTGGGATGTAGCACTAGTGCAACCCAGCTTGGATAATTATGTTGCACAATTTTCCTTAGTCTTAATCAAGGATAAGAGTCCCAAGGCTACTACGTGGGACTTACAAAATGTAGCTAGTGGAGTAGCATTAGCACTATTTGTCATTCTAGCTAATGGAGTAGCATTAGCACTATTTGTCATTCTAGCTAATGAACCAACTGATGATTTTGATGCTCTTAATGAAAATTGATGTTGAGTTATCAACTATCGGTTGTGTTGTGTATTTAATTTTATACATTTTGTCCAATTTATGGTTATTTTCTAGAATTTTAATATTTTACATATTGTATGCCCAAACCAGCCATACCAGACCTGGGGGAAAAAAAGAACTCAGCAAACTACCAAATTTCAAACCCCATACCTAAACCCAAACTAGTAACTTGGTTTAATAGGTATATAGTTGTATACACACTCCACCTTCATTGAAAGCATTTCAATACATTTGCATTTGTTTTTTTTTTTTTTTATGCAAGAAATTCAATCATAAGCCCCCAAAATAGGGTCAGCTAAGTAAAAGTAGTGACTTCAGCCAAATATGTTTCCATCATGTGTTGTAAGCATCTGGAAAGCAAAGAAGATGATCAAGCAAGCATCTCCAAAGAGAGCACTACTCTAGACTACAAGCATGTATGTTGCAACAAAAACAGCTAACAGGATCAGCCAAGGAAACTACTACCAGCCAAATAGGTTAAGGCCAAGACACCAACCAGATCAAGAAAATCACTTGGAAAACATTTGAAGTTATCATGGACTCCAAAACCAATATGATTTTGTAAAGCAGCAAGTTTGAACAGCAGAATCAAAGAGAGAAATCACTTAAACTCAATGAGAAATGAGAAGAAAAGGACTCCAATTAACAAGGTTGAAGGTAAATCCTTATTATTTCATTTATAGAGCATTTGGAGGAGACCCGAAGTGTCTGGATTTGAGAGGTGCGATCTGCATTTGAACCTAAAAGTATTCAGCATTCAGTTGAATGGGATGATCAAACATACTTCTTAGTTTGTGTGGTGGATGAGGCAAAGACCCAATGGAAATAGGAAAAGGAAATAGATGTCCTAGGGCTCAAGGTTGATGAAACATCATAGGGCCCACACAATTTGAAGAACAACTCCTTTAAGTAATGGGTTTGGCCTGTGATAAAACTACATAACAGGTTTGACTCATGATGAAACTACAAAGACTGGTTTGGCTTGGTACGAAAACAATATCATAGGGGGCAAAATAGTAGAGCCAAGCATCAAAAGGGAAGTTGATCCAGTTCCTCCATCTCTTCACATGGGAAGCATTTGAATTCCTCTCTATCACTCATTTGCCCAGCTCTTCTAGAAAAATCCTGAGGGTCAAGAAAAGGCAATTCAAAGATTCAAGCATCACTAAAAGTGAAAATAGGGAGTTATAGAGGAAGGAGATGGCTACACACTGAGGATAGCAATCAAACTTGTTGATAAGCAACTAATGCACAACAAGGCAAACTAGGAAAGCTTTGTAGATGTGCTACTAAAAGCTACAATGAATTTGAAGGCTAAAATTGAGAAATTGGCTTGTAAAAAATTACAAGATAAAATGGAGATGAAGACACACTGCTTCACTCTTTTGGAATTTTCATACATATCCAAAGTAACTCACCCTTTTCATATGCGTTTGATTCATTTGCTTGATTAATTTCTTTCAATGCAACTACGTCACCATCTCAAGCACTTAAGAAACAAGCATGGTTCTTGTTCATAGCAGCAAATATAAGTAATTTTCAATCTCACAAAATTAGAAGAATCAACATATTTTTCGTTGCACTATTGTTCCTGTATGATAAAGAAGATTTACATATTGAGAGTAAACTAAAAAGGGTATAAAATCTGATATATGGGCATTTTAGGCATATATGAGTATGTTCATAGTTGCATAATGGATATATAATGTGAACGGCAGACATAGAGCCATAATTTCATAGCCTTGGATTGTTGTTTAGGTAGCATACAGAACTATGGGTAAGCATGTAAGGAATGGCAGAACTGATTTAATGAACCGTTTATTTGAACTTCCAAGGAAATTAGAGATCAATATACACCAGAGAAACCCAATGTGGGAATATCCCAACACAGAAATGAATTGTGGATCCTTATCTCACCTTAAATCAGCAAAATTACAAACGAATTGCTCTCATGAAGCCTAGAAGAATACTGTACAATTAATACATGGATCTACCATCCTCTCGTAAGCTTGTCCTAGTCCAAAAACTCACTCATAACAGCTTCACACTTATCTGGAATGCATACAGCATTTCCAGAAATAACTCTACATGAAGATCTACTAGCACTGGATTGTCATTGTCAGAGACCAATGGACATATTTGTGAATGCATTGGGTCAGTAAATGATGCATAAGAACCCAAAAAAACAAATCACCTCAATAGTTGGAGGAGAAGCATTTCATCTTCCAATATTGGTTGTCTACTGGTTTAATTGTCATAGATGGATGGTTTGGCAATGCACGGCTGATGCCTAGGTAACGTGTTCATGCTGACTAGAATGTATCACATTACAGTCTTAGCATAGTGACATTTTGTCTGATGCAAATATATCATAAGTGGATGACTAATGAATTTGGCTAGGATTTACATTCAAAGAGGCAAGAATCCATCATTGATGCATAGGAGACATGTTTGTCTTACAAGTTTCATTTTTCATCTTTTTACAAGAGTTGGAAATATATTGAAGAGATCTAACATTTGGCAAAAGTTGCGTCAAGTTTTGATCAAAGTTTCAAGTCCCAAAAGTACTGAACATAATTGAGCATAACCTAAATTATGGCATGTGAATAATCAATTGAGTGTGCTTGCAGTCATACAAACCATATGGCTTAAATTTAACTGATCAATTTCTGCTCACTAGAGACCAATTTGGCCTTAAGTTTAACGGCATTATATCATCTAATCTCAATCAATGAAAAAAAATTCAAGTGGACCTCAAAACAAATAGATAAGTCTTCAGGACCAATTTTGCCTAAATGGTGTTAAAGTCTTGCCATGAGAGTTCATTTTTAAATCAAACATCAAAACAAATGGAATATTCTTATATACCAATGTGGCCTAAATGATGTGGAAATTCATCTCATCTCAATCAATGGAAATTTTGTTTTAAAAGCGGATACCAAAAAAAAGTAGACTAGTCCCACATCCAAGATGTTGCTGCCCAACAATATTAGGGAGAACTCATTAGAACATGATCCAGCTTCAAATCTCTATCACAATATCTTCACCCATAATTCCAGTAAACAAGTGGCAAGGTTTTGGCGTGACAATTATGGGGTGCATTCAAGTATGATCCAAATTGACAACTCATTAGAATGCAGTCCAATATTACTCTACACCACATGAAGTTGAGCCCTTCACCTGAACCAAGACTGAACTGGCCTAATTTACATTAAAAATAATCTCACCTCATTCAATGAAAATTTTTTAATTCAAACTAATGGATTTTAAAATGTATCCCATCTCAATCGATTAAAACTTGTTACATCCCCTTTGACTCTAACATGTTAATGACAATGGAATTATGGTCGTTATGTAGTTGCAATAACTGTTTTTCATGTGAATGTGAAAATTGTGGACTAAACAATTGTTTTATTTGTTGCATCTATAAATGTGAACATTTTACTTTAATTTGCAAAATGTAAATGATGATGATGATATTATATTTTAAACGTGAATATACACGTCGAGAATGGTCTAACCCTAGTTTTTCTTGCTCAAGTGGTTGCAGGATCGACAACACTCGACGAGAAGGGGACTATCACTAGGGAGAGGACGTATTTTGGCAAGGATCAATTTGTCATCAAACTTTGTGTCGGTGTATGACAAAATGCAAAGTTATAACCTTGGCCTTGGTAAAATTATATAAGTATTGATTAATATAGTCAAATTAAATATATATGAATACCTATAAAGGGAATTTCAAAAGACTATTAATGTTATAATAATAATAAAAGGAAAGTTAATATTAAAACATAATATATGTGATACTCAAAAATAAAAGAATACGTGGGAGAGTTTGGCGTTGGTTCAAGGATGGCAGAGCATTCCACCATTTCATTGTGACCCTGATGAAACGTCTGGAATGCATGAAGACTCGGAGGTTCTTGATTGGGAATCCGAAAGGGCAACCGCATAAAAGATGGTGGTCTCTCTCTATCGACTCATTCTTTCTTCTTTCATGGTATTTTCATTTTTCACCACCGCATGAATTCTACTCTGTTCCGTTGGAGCTTCTCATGGTAATATTCCGCCATACTTAGGGTCTCTATTCCTCTTCTCTCACAGACGATTTCTAGAGGAGTTTCAATCTTAACCTTCTCTATAATCAAAGCTTCCAAATTCCGTCCTCGGCAGACCTTATTTTGTCAAGTGCGGGACTCTCTAAATAGAGTTGGACCCTAAGAAAATTTGAATTTACCTCTCTGTTGTGGAGTGACAACTAGTGTTTTCATTGACCAAGTTGTAGGAGGCCAACGAGCAGCCTACTGGTAGCGAAGGGATCTCAATATTCGCCAAGCTCCAGACGCCTTGACAAGCACGTATAAGAGTCTTTCATTATGAATTGTTTGCTCAACAAGTTCTATGGAACCATTCTTAATGAATGTCCTTGCTCTGAAAGTAAATTGAGATGAGTTTTTCTTCGTTCTGTTGAATTATTAATGAAACTGTTCTTGGGAATAAATCTGGTACCGATACTAGTTCCTTCTAATGCACCTGAAACGTTAACATAGTCATGATGGAAATTTCCTTCCTTTTAGAATATCTCAGAGTTCTAGCAGTGGTACGAATCATACTTAGTTTTATGTAAATCTTCTTAGTCTTGATTAAGTCGTGACATTCTCCTCAGTTCTAAATACCGATTTGGAAAATGTTATCTTCTCCGTCTAATGAGTGGGGTCGAGTGTTTAGATTTGTTGAACCCCCCTACCAAATTTAATTCTTCCTTAATGCTTGAAGAAAACAATTTATAGAAGTATAAATGCTTTAAAGTTAAAGGAATGGTAAGAGATATTAAGCATAAGGTTATGGGAAGGAGCCTCTCAAGCTTTGTCCTAACTCGGAAATTCTGAAAGGGAGCCTTAATTGATCCACTTGTTTCGTCACAAGACCTTGGCTAATTCTTACTCTCCTAAACCTTTACAAAATCTAAAGTGGGCCTTAAAAACTGCACAATGTCTTAACCTTTCTTATATATATAAACCTTGAGTATATGCTCAGCACGTAACTTGAGGGGTTGACTAAGTAACCTATCTTCATAATCTAAGTATGAAATTGTCTGATAAGATCAAAAAGAATTCTTAACTGATTATGTTGCTCAATTTGCATGAGCTCAATGACAATAATCTCTGCCCTGAGAGAGAGAAGTTAGTTCTTAAAGAAGTGCTATTTATATTGGGTCAATTCTCACACTATATAATTTGATGCTAGAAAACAGCAGCATAGCTAGAATCAAGGAGAAAAGAAGAACCAAGTCTTTGAATTGGAAACTTATGTTGCAAGATTAGTACATCTTTCCCTGATATTGTTTTCATTTATGAATAAGACTCCTTAATTCCTCCTCATTAGTTTGAGAATAGCAGTTTATTATTACTTAGAAGGGATAAGTTAAGAGTTGAGTATATCTCTTTAAATATAAAATCAGCTTACCCTTAAATATGATGAAAGGTTGTTGAGGCCATGTTAAGATAATATAAATCTTGAAACAAGATATGATTTCAAACCAAGTTCTGGTAATATTAAACCCTAAGGTTAAGTTTAAACTCAAACCAAGAGAAGATTGTTATCCCAACCAGAGGTTGCAATAAATAAGTAACTTGAACTGAGACTTGTCATGTTGAGCAAGGGTGAGTGCTGACGGCACAGTAGTGCCAAAAATATCGGCACAGTAGTGCCAGAGCATTAAAAATCCTTGGCCAAGGTAGATGCCAGTTAGGCAATGCAGCTTCATGTTCCAAATATACTCTAGTCAGAATGATCCTTCCAGTTAGGAGAAAACTACAGAGGAGGGATCGACCAGCAGTATAGGTACATGGACACCAGGCTCAGAGACATGATGACATTTGATCCTTGTTGATTACCCTCGTGAAGGGCGGGTTCTTTAGTTGAAGAAACTTGGAAGACCAGTAGGTCTTGGTTGGGCGGTAAAGCCCCTGATGATAATTCTCTTTTCCTCATTGATAAAGAAGCCCAAGTATATGAGCATGAAGATGATGGCAAATGTAATCCTCTCTCACTCGTAATTCCAGGTACTTGCATTTTGACAATTAAAGTTACTTTCAATTAAGCAATGAATGATATTCTTTTATGTTAAATCTGCAGTTGAATAGTTAAACAGTTATTTGATACATTCAGCTGCAATGAAAGATCTGAAATTAGTTAATGAACATAAAGAAGTTATTTCTTTCTTTAGTTTGTTAATTGGTTTAATGGGAATCCTAGATGGATTAGTCAGCTGGTTATTGCCGGATGAAATTTGGCAATTAGTTTTCCATTTCTTAAACCACAGAATGATAGCTGTTACATTTGTTTCATAGCTGTAGTAATTGTTGATATTTTCCAGAGACAAAGGAAAGTAGTTATTATCCTTTTGTAAATTTTCTGTTATATGTTTTCAGATAATAGCTTTCCTTTCAGCTGAAAAAGAAAGTTTATAAGTTAGTTGATGAATTTTGTAACGACATCAGAATTGTTCTTCTTTCCGTCTAACTACAAAGGAAACCCTAGTTTGACAGTTATTTAGTTATTGATCTTCTGTGAAACGATTAGTGAAACAGATAGTTGTTTTCAATTCAGCTAAAACTGAAAACTTAGAAGTTAGTTGAAAATTTAAATTGATTCAGTTGATAACGATTTCGAAACTCTTGAATAAAAACAAGTTAGTTATTTTCAGCCGAAAAATTGGTGATTAATATCGGAAGATGGGTTTGAGTTGTTACAAAAATCTTTTTAAAACTGGACATCAAAACAAATTAAGAAGACCTATGGACCTCATCTCAGTGAATTGGAAATTCATTTTAGAGTGACCATAAAATGAAAACAAATAAATACACTTAATAAGTTCTAAAGACCAACCTGATCTAGATGATATTGAAACTCATATCCTTTCATATCACTACCTATAGACTGATTTGGCCCAAACGGCGTCAAAAAATTAACTTGTCTCAATCAATGAAATTCTATTTCAAGACTGGATTTAAAAACGAAAAGATATCTACTACAGACCAATTTGGCCTAAATGGCATAAAAAGTCATCTCGTCTCAACCAATGAGAAAAAAGAAATTGTAAGTGGCCATCAAAGTAAATGGATAAATCCTAATGATCACTATGGCCTAAATGGCAATAAAAAGTCAACTCACCTCAATCACTAATAGTATTATTTTTTAAACCACAACTTCAAAACACATAGAAAGTCCTGCAGATCAATTAATGGCATAAATTACCATCAAAGTAATTTTATTTCAATCAATCGAAAATTTGTTTTAAAACTGGACATCAAATCAAAAACAGATAGATACACTTCGATATATCCTAGACAGTAATCTGGTCTAGATGATCTTAAGAGTCATCTCATCTCAAATCGCCATAAACATCCGGACCAATTTGGTATAAATAGAGTCAAATGTCATCTCATCTCAATCAACGCAAACATTTCATAAGAAATAAACATCACAATAAGTGAAGAAGTCCTACATACTAATGTGACCCTAATTGCCTCATAAATCAACTCCGACTAACGGAAAATCATTGCAAAATTGCAGATCAAATATATAAAGTCGTATAGACAATTTTGGCCAAAATAGCATTAAAATCTATCTCATCTCAATTACTACAAGAGGAAATATGGATCAATTTGGCCTCGGTGCCATTCAAAATTCATCCCATCCCAATCGATTATTTTACTTTTTAAAACGTGTAACATATCAAAACAAACAGATACACCCAATAAGTCCTACAGAACAATTTGTCCGGAACAACCTTCAAGTTTATCTCATCTAACTATAGTGTGATATTTTTATTAAGTGAGCATACCAATCATGAAAGCGTATGCATATTACCAATAGATGCCATACAGATCATTTTGGCCTGAATGGCATTGAAATCATCTCTTTCGACCAATAAAACAGTACATCAAAACAAACATGTGATCACTTTGGCGTAAATGGCATTGGAAACCCCATATCTCAATCAACAGAACAAATCGTCGTGACAAATTCTTACAGACAAGTTGGCCTAACTGATATTAAAAGTTTATCTCATCTCAATAATTTGAAAATTATATATTATAATTCTGGATCAAATCAAGACAAGCAGACTGACCCAATAAGTCTAACTGACCGATTCGGCCTACATGGCATTAAAATGATCTCATCTCATCTTACCATAATCACTAGAAAATCAGGAAGATGATATTGAAATTACCATTAGTAAATACACATAATACACTCTACACGCCAATTTCGCCTAAATGGCATTAATAGTTATTTCGCTCTTATCTCGCTGTAATCTGAAATGCTAATTAGGTGGGCACTACAAAATCATAAAACGGGCATCGATTTACCCCACTGACTGATATACCCAATAAGTTCTGCATACCAATTTGGCCTAAACGCCAATGACCTCCTCATATCACTACAATCTCAAATGCTTATAAGTTGGGCATTACAAAATCATGAAATGGGTATATTGATGTTACCAGTTGTTTCAAGACGGCCCTAATGCCTGGTAGTACATGCTTGGCTTCCACTGCATCAAAGCGAGGAAAAGGACCCTGCTCTAGCAATGGGTTACCAGTCTCCTCCGCCATGCTTGTGACCTGTGTGTGATTATCGCGAAAGAAAAAACTTTTGAGCTCTACGCCTCTTGAATTTTTCCGACGAGAGAAAACAGATCCAAATAAGAATGATTTCTTTTTACTACACAAAACCAACGTATGATTACGACTTTTATTGCACCCTAAAAAGGGTGTACGTGAATATGAAACGGGTATCGTTGAAATAAGGCGAGACAATCGAAGAGAATTTATAAGAACAGACATTGTCTACGAGGCCTGATCCTGTGGTATTTCGCATTAGTGTAACGGGAACGCAAGGAATGGGCCACCATGGACTTCGAGGAGGGGCGGGGTTTTATGGGTTTTTGATAATGAAATGAAAAGTTAATGATATCTATGAGATAAGTAATTTATGGACTAAGAATGATATGTAATTAAAAGTTTTATAAAATAATTTACACTTAATTTTAATTACAGATTTTCTCGATCATAAATATAAATACGTGGTTATGTACTTTAATCGTTGAAATTATAAAATTGAGTTCACTTAACTCCTTACACAAATTAATGAAACATTAATTAATTATTTAAACGTTGAAAATAAGAACTCAAAGAAGAAATTAAAATGTTGGATGGAAACAAAAAAAAATAGAGAGAGACAACAAGAAATTTGATAACGGAGTTCACCCATATGTTCAAACTACATCTTCGGGTCCGCTTCTTAATGAGGAACTGCTTTATTAATGATGCCAAGCTTTAACTACTTTTGTACAGCATCCAAGCTTTAGACCTACATTACAATTTCTCTCACAATCTCTTTCAACACCTAAAGACTCCTCTGTATCTCTGTGTTTATCAATCTCCAAAAATCCTTTGTCTGACCTCCCAAAAGAATTTTGATTGCTTTCACAGGAGCAAAATCCCCCTTTAAATACATATCCATATGCTAATTAGGGGTTTAAACAATAATATTTTCAAATATTTTCCCAATCTCCTATATTAAGCCCTTAAAACAAATAAAAATCTCTTAAAACCTTTTAAGGTTTTCAGCTTAATAATATTGTTTTTTTTTTCCTAAACTAAGCCCTTTAATTTTAAAAACCAATGAAAATCCTTTTAAAAAGGATCGAGCTTTATATTTGTCCTAAGGCCCCCTTAATTTTCTCCTTATTTTATGGTTTACATAAAATAAAACAATTCTTATGTTTATTTATTATATAGGGAGGGCTCCCCTTATATTTTGGACAAGGTGTGTGGTGCAATGGTCAAGGCAAGAGGATTTTAAGGCATAGGTCAAGGGATCAAATCCCACCAAATCCTTTTGTTTAATTTTAGACCAAATGTTTTTCTTTAATAAATATGGTTTAATCTTTATCTTCTTTGTTTAAATTTTAGACCAAACATTTTTTCTTTAATAAATATGGTTTAATCCTTATCTTTCAATCCCACCAAACTGTGCTACCAACAATTTGCCACATGTCAACTTCAGATTGGCCCACTCATGTCACATCACCATTTTGACCAAGTTTGACCACAACTTTGACTGGTCATAACTTCCACATATGGACTCGAATTTGGTCCATTCAAAATGCACCAAAAAGCTCTCATCAAGCTCTACATGATGGAACTAGTATAGAAATGTTCCATGATCATTAATTTTTTTGGTTGACCAGCTTTGACCTCATGTTGACCAAACTTTGACTAGTTGCATCAAGAGCAAATGAGCTTTGTTTCTTATGTTCCCCATACTATTTCAAAGATATCAATGAGCTCTATGCAATATTATAGGTTTTAGTCTAATTTGGAGATGATCAATTTTTTGGCCTTGAGTTAACATCTAGAATCTCTAACCCTGTCGAACTTTGACTGAGCATAACTTTCATGTACGGTCTCCTTTTGACATGATTCAAGTTGTGTCAGGATCATGTTAGTGAGCTCTATCCAATGATGCTAGTTTCATTGGATTCTAAGACTAAATTTTTTTTAGGTC
>VDFB02391321.1:0-18470 GCA_007258455.2 Sequoia sempervirens
GTCTCAAAACTCTAAGGTATGTAAAGCTAAATCATTCTGAAAGTCAAATCATAGGAGACAAGAACAAAGGAGTGCAAACTAGAAGAAAGATTGTAGAAGAATACTATTTGATTTCTAAGATTGAACCTAAAAATGTCACTAAAGCCTATCAAGATGAACACTGGTTGGAAGCTATGAAGGAAGAGTTGGCACAGATTGAAAAGAATGACACATGGATACTGGTTCCCAGGCCTAAAGATAAAATTGTGATTGGTACTAAATGGGTGTTTAGGAACAAGCTTAATGAACAAGGTGAAGTGGTACGGAATAAAGAAAGACTGATATGTAAAGGGTATTCTCAAATGGAAGGTATTGATTTTGAAGAAACATTTGCCCCTGTTGCTAGAATTGAAGAAGTAAAGTTATTTCTTGCTTATGTTGCATACAAGGACTACAAATTCTATTAGATGGATGTAAAGTCAACTTTTTTGAATGGAGAACTAGGAGTGTACATTGAACAACCAGATGGATTTCAGCTAACTGACAAGGAAGATATGGTCTACTAATTAAAGAAAGCTCTATATGGAATTAAGCAAGCCCCTAGAGCCTAGTATGCTAGATTGGAAAAATATTTACTGAAGCTTGGATTCACTAAAGGTACTACTGATAGTAACTTATACTTCAAATTAGATCATGATAAGGAGCTAATTATAGAAGTTGTTGTTGATGACATCATTTTTGGAGGAGATGACAATCTATGTATGAAGTTTTTTGGTGAGATGAAGGATGAATTTGAGATGAGTATGATTGGAGAGATGAATTTCTTTTTGGGATTGCAAGTTACTCAGTTAGACAAGGGGATATTCATATCTCAGTCCAAATATGTGAGAGAACTATTGAAGAAGTTTGGAATGGATGACTCAAAACCTATTGGTACTCCCATGGTGACTGGATGTAAGTTGACACAGAATGATGATTCTCCTAAGGAAAATCAGACTAGATATAGGTCAATGATTGGTGGATTGTTCTATTTAACCCAGACTAGACCAAACATTATGAATGAAATATGTATGGTTGCTAGATTTTAGGCTGATCCAAAAGAGTCTCATGTGACTATTGTTAAGAGAATTTTTAGATATCTAAAAGGAACATTTGACTTTGGACTTTGGTATCCAAAGGATGATGATCTCACTTTGAGTGCATATACTGATGTGGATTGGGCTGGATATGTAGATAACAAGAAGAGTACAAGTGGTGGTCATTTCTTCCTAGGGAAGAAGTTGGTGTCCTGGTTGAGCAAAAAGTAGAATTTTATTTCTCTATCTACTGCTGAAGCAAAATAAATTGCTACTGCAAATAACTGTACTCAAGTAATATGGATGAAATAGATGTTGTCAGATATTAAGGTGGTATATGAAGAGCCTATTTCCATATACTATGATAATTCAAGTGCAATAAATATTTTAAAGAATTTGGTACTGCATTCTAAGAATAAACATATATCAATCTTCATTTCATTTCTTGAGGGAGAAAGAAGTCAGATTGGAATATGTACCTACCAAAGAACAAATTGCAGACATATTTACTAAGCTATTGCTGAAGGATACTTTTGAGTATCTTAGAGGAATGCTAGGGGTAGTTACCCCTCCTGATAAGAACTAAAAGATGCATTTACTTGCATCAATGCATGAGCTATATTGCTACATTCTCATCTGGATTGATGTTCCTGTGGCTGCTACTTAGGGGGAGTAGTTAGATGTGTAGATATGTGGTTTAGAGCATGTATTTGGAAAGGTCATGGTTACCTTTTCCATTGATGTCAAAGGGGGAGAAGTGCATTGTGAAAAATATTTCTAAGGAGAAGAGCAGTTAAGAAGAAGAGTCAGTGTGTTAGGTTGATGGTATTTTTCACATCATGTGTTGCCATTAATGCCAAAGGGGGAGATTGTTGGATATTGTGGTTGTGTTGCTAATATGTGGTTGTCATTGATTACAACACCATTAACATTTTTTGTATCAGTTTTTGCATATGTCGAAGATATTGATAAAATTATAAAAGAAAGTATTATAGGTTCCTAGTGGAACTATGTAGGTCATGAAGGCGTATTGTTCACTATGTTGAAGATTAGTTGGTGTGGATTAAAGGGTTTATTTTTGAATGTATCTAGATAATCTACCGGAAGTTTGAGAGGTCCACATGAAGTTTTGATTATATTATGGTCTGATAGTGTTTCTATTGTCTCTGTTAATGTTTTTGAATGAAGATTGTGTGATTCTGTTAATCTCATTTGTTGCAGATGTTTCTCTATTGTTTCCTGGTGTTCTTTGATGTCTCTAGATCATTATCTATCTTTGTGGTACATCCACATTTATTAGAGAGCTCGTGATTGAAGATATTTTCTTGTGCATGTTTGGTTTCTCATGTTCCTAGCTGACATGTTGGTGGTAGCATGATGTGGATCTTCGTGGTGAAATTAGTTAAAGTATTTTTGTATTGGAGATGTTGATTTGGGTCTGCACTATGTTGTGGCCGACCTTGGTGGATACACATTAAAAATTTATTTGTAAAATTGGGCCGACATTGCAATAATGTTTTATTTTACCTGGGCAACTAAGTTGTGATAAAATATCTTGTGGCAGATATATAAGTGTGATTGTTTCATTGGTGTAAAGTGTGCAATTGCTCCTATGTGTGTATGTGTGAATATCATTCGATAGTAGAGTAGAGTGTGAAGAAGATTGAGTGAAGTATGAAGAAGGTTTTCTGAGCTTAATTGGAACTGTAATCAAGCTTGTGCAGAAGCTATTTTCTCAGTTCATACCCTCTAGATTTTAATCCTATTCTGTATTATTGGCTAGTGAGCCCCTTTTGTATTTGATCAGTGAGCTCTGGGAAGTGTGCCTAAATGCATGTGCATTCCCCTTATTATTTCTCATTATACTTTTAATAGGGTATAATCTTGTGGACTAACATCCACCGTGGTTTTTTCCCCTAACAGGATTTCCACGTAAAAATCTTGGTGTTCTCTATCTCTCTAATGTGTTAATTATTTATGATTGATTGCTTGCACATTAGATCTGAGATTAAGTTAAGTTAGAAAAGTTTAAGTTTTTGTGACAACTGATTCACCCCCCTCTCAATTATTTGTCCTTGTTTTTCCAACAACCAGGGCACCTATGAGATGCTAGCACATCACATTGTCATCCTAGAACTATGCTTTCATCCTCAGACAAAGAACTTTCTAAGATACTGTGTTGAGCTCAAAAAATAGCTCACCTAGCCCTGTCTTACAATTCATATCTGCAGAGTGATTGAGGGGCCTCACGATCTTTGTTACTCTCACCTTGCATTTCCTAACAATACACTTAATTGAGGTAAGTTAGGGAAGCCTCTCACATCTTGACCCTCCGTGACCTGAGGTCTTGCACACAATGGTCCCCCTCTCTTACACTACCTAAGTATTAAGGGGTAGGGGACCTGTTAAAGACATTGCATAGATAGAACAAAATTTTAAAACTAAGGATCTAAGGTTTGATATACTCCCTCACACACTTATTTGCAACACCACTAGCTAGCACACCACACATTAAGACATAATTACTAGATGGGAGACATTAAAAATCCTAATTAAAAAAAAGATACTTACCTAAAGAAGGAGAATATATTGACATACCTAAATATGATGGTAAAAACTTGTTGCAAGATAACTTAAACAATTGTGTACAAAGATGGGAGGAAAGAAATGTTTATGATGAAAGACTATATATTCAACTATTCTACTAGAAATTAATATTGGTTTCCTAGACTTGGTATATAAAACAAGAAATAAGAGGAGAGACTAAATCCTAGATATTACTCAAAATGGATTTCATGTATACCTTTTCTTTTTATAATCAGGATAAAAAAATACACTTCTCTACTTAAAATGAAGGAAATAATATTCAATCCTAATATAAAAAATGAATTAGTAGTAAAAAAAAATGTTCTTCCCCACCTCCTTAGATGGAGGTAATATTGAAATATATTGAATTGATGGATAAGGATACAACTTATAATGAAAGGACATGTTATAGAACACAAAAAGAAGATGAGGATAAATATAACATGGATATGGATGTGAATCAAGTGGAGAGTGAACTAAAATAATCTATTGAACCTAAAAAAAATTATATTGCAGCAATAGTAGAAGAAAGGATGCTTGAAAATTTTTCAAGTAGAGATTGAGTAGTTATAGATCATAATTGTAATATAAAACTAGATTCATTTGAATCACTTTGTATTTGTAATTGTAAATCTAATTGGTTGGCACCATTAGATAACTGAGTTGGTGCTCCTTAAAAAATGGGATTGGTGTCTCCTTAGGGTTGGTGCCCTTAAACATTAAATAACAAAGGATTTGATTGTGAGGCTAGATTAGGACAATAGATCCTAGCATCATTTCTCATTGTGGTTTTTCCCATCCTAGGTTTTCCATGTATATCATGTGTTATGTGATGTACTATGTGTTTGGTTATATGTTTCTATTACAAGTTTAATATCTGCACATTAAGGGTTAAAGAGAGTAGTTTGCACAAAAGGTTTTAAGAGATAAGTTTTCAGATCTACTGATTCACCCCCTATCAGTAGATTGTTATGTTTCAACAATTGGTATCAGAGCCCTAGGATCCCTAGGAGAATCTTAATCTACTCAGGTAGATATTGGTTAAGTGAACACAAAAATGGTTAATCAGGAAGGATCATATACAACAAAAGTAGCTCTCTTTGATGGATTAGACTATAATTTTTGGAGCAATAAAATGAAACCATATCTAAAATCATTAGGGTCTGATGTGTGGATGTCAGTTGAGAAGGGAAAAAAGGCTCCTGCTACTCTTCCCACTGATACTACTGGAAGGAAGGATTTTGAAGATAATGCTAAGTCAATGTTTGCAATTTTGAGTAGGTTTCCAAGATCGGTGGTTGCCAAAGTTATGCAATATCAAACAACACATGATGTTTGGAATAAATTAAAGATGATATATGAAAAGTATGATAGTAAGGTGCATGGAAATATTCATACACAAGGAGGCAAGTTTGAAAGTATGAAGACAAGCGAAGATGAGATGACTATAGATACATCCATAGAAGATGTTGCAACTAGAAGGGAGAAGGTAGAATCATCTACATCTGGATCTGAGGAGGCTGATGAAGAGGAAGATTATTGCATTAGAAGATTTAGAAGAACCTCTAGAAAATGTAGAGGTAAAACTTTTTATCTTGCTGCTAAATACATTTATGATAAAAATCCTAACCCTAAGCAAAAAAATAGTAGTAAGTAGATGGATAAGAAGAATCTGCACACAAGAAAGTAAAATGGGTCATTTGATGTAAGTGGTAGATCAGATGATGAACATGAAGTGTGTGAAATTGACCCATTCATGAAATTTGGAACGACCTTTGATGAAGAAGTTGAAAGGTCTGATAAAGAAGAAAAAGATGAAACCTCTAGTGAAGAAGATGAACAAGTGGACCTAGAAGATAGCCTCATCTATACTCTAGATGAGATCAAAAGTTTGAGGAAGGAAAATGAAAAATAAAAAATAAATGCACAAAAGGAGGTAGAGAGACTAACTAAAAACCTTGAAGATTCTAACCAAATCATAGTTAGTCTAAAGACACAAGTGAAAGAAGCAAAGAGGATACAAGATGTAGTCAGATCTAAAATACAGTCTAAATCAGATGAATGCATGAAGTTGGAAGCATAGATAGTTTCTATAAGAAAGGAGTTAAGAGATGTTAAGGAGCAGATTGATATAGGCTTGAAGTTGAAAGCTGAATTTAAGATGTTAGATGAGTTGATTAGATCACAAAATGCATCAAGTCATAGATCAAGATCAAGAGTGAAGATTGACCTTGGTGGTGAGAAGGGAAAGAGTCCTTCTTCTAGTGCTTCTGCAAAATTATATGACATATTCAAAGCAAAAGAAAGATGTTGCACCAATGAAGAGAAAGCCTGCCATGAGCTATTCTAAGGAAAATTCCTCTAGAAATGGAAGATAAAAAAAAAGGCACTACTGAGGTGAAGAAAGAAAAAGAGGAAAAGAAACCTACTATAGACAAGAAGAAGAACAACCATTCAGTTCCTATTTATCAAAAGAAGATGTCTACAATAGATAAGATGGTGGAGAGATCATTCCCTAAAAAAATTGAAGAGAAAGAAATATACAAAGGTAGCCAATGTAGATGGATTTATAAGGATGAGATACATGAAGATGTCAAAGAAAAGGAGACCACCTTATCCTACACAAAGGAATTTTATGACCAAGTACTCCTCAAGTTTTATGCTTACTATTATTCATGCAATCACTTTGGTCATAGAGCTAGAGAGTGTAGGGCTGCACCCAAAGAGAGCAAAAAATATATGAATAGGAATTCATTTGCTCCTGTAGTGAATATGAATGTAATGTGCTAAAAATGTAATAATCTTGGTCACATAGCTAAGATTTTTAGATTATACTATGAAAGATCAATATTACACCATGAAAGAAATAATGTGTCCCCTAGAGTGAACAAGAGTTCACATGTTGAGAAGAGGTCTGACAAGATAGAAATGAATTCAAAGAAGGTGTGGAGAGTAAGAGGTTAGCAAGAAGAACCAAATGTGGTTGCTTCTACCTCACATAACTAAGTCTTAGTGATAGGGAATGTGTCTAGCGAGAGCTTAATGGTACCTTATTCATCCCTAGAAATGAAAGGATACATCAAGTCTAGTAAGATATGTTTTACAAATTTCTAATGACTTGATGGCTATAGAATTATGGTCACAATCTTTCTCTTTGAAATGCTTGTCAAAGGAGAAGAATATTTGTAGCTATAGAAGGTAGCTGTGAATTTTCTCTATTAAGAAGGATACTCCTTATCTAGAAGAAGAAGAGATATGTCTGAAGGGGAGCTATTATGTAAAAACACTCACAATTACTTATATTATAATTGGTATAGTGTGGTTCTGATTGGTGTCAGGCCATTGTGAATTGGTACAGAGCAGTTTAGTTGATGCAAAACCTAAAGTGAAGTAAATTCTTAGGTATACAAGAAGAGATAATGGATCAAGGTCTAAGGGGGAGCTGTTGTTGGTATAAAATTAATGTTATATATGATACAATGTAATCTAGAATATCAATTGGTACAGAGCATAAAGGGAAAACATCTGTAGCTGGTATTAGACCTAATTAGTTTAGAGCATGTAATGGCACTTCAATTGGAATTAGATAGTTGTAATTGGTATAGAGCAGTTGCAGCATATTTTTTTCCCATTGTAGTCAAAGGTTGAGAGCAAAAATTGGTATAAGAGCATAAATTGGTATAAGTTGGTATCAGTCAAAGGGGGAAAAATTTCCCTTTTCCATTACTAAGGAGATGTGAAGGCTGTAGTAGCATGGTGACATGAGACAATACACTCAGGTGTGTGACCCTTTTGTATTTATGTCAAAGGGGGAGAAAGTTGTGCAAATGCTCAAGAAATTGAGCATGGGAGAAAGGTATGCAATGCTCATAAGGATGATTAAAGCATAATTGAGCTAATTTTTTTGTCCACCATTGGTATCAGACCATTGGCTACAGGTTGAGAATTTAGTTTCACCATCAATGACAAAGGGGGAGATTGTTGGCATATTGTTGTCATTGATGTCAAAAGGGGATCAAAGGAGAGATATAACTGATCTCGCTAGTGAGGAGGCTGGAATTAATGTAAAAGTGTCATTGATGTCAAAGGAGAGATCAAAGGTGTAATGGAATTGATCCTAAAGGGAAAATTGTTGGCTAATGACAAAAGGTTTCAGTGGTGTAAAAAGGAAATTTTGTGGTATGCTTGGACGCCTTGAAATATAGAGGATCAATGTCTAGTAGAGTTGGTGCAGAAGGTTGGTGAAAGAAGCATGATTCTACAAATGTTCCAAAATTTCTAAAATGTTGCATTATTATCATGCAATATTTACTTGAGGTTGCAGAAGGTTCTTCTAGGTGTTTGAAAATGAAAACAAAGTGTTGATTCATTGTGGATTTTCTTAGAGCTTCTTAGAAAAGTGTGTAGGTCAAGAGGATGCAAGATGTGATTATAGTCAAATTAATTATGCTCTCTGGAAAAATTATGGTTTACTAGTTACACCCTAGGTTTATAGTCATAGCGCTCTAGCAGGTTTTCTATTTTGTCATTGAATTCCTACTGAAGGTTACCGGTCGCATAAGTTACAACTTATGTCATTAAGATCATTCCATGACCGGCCCTTTTCCTAGCAATTACTAGCCAGGAAAATATTTGTTGTGTTTAATATTTCCTAGGTCCCATGAAAATATTTCTCTTCAGAAAGATCTATAGTGTTGGTTGAGCAGCAAGATCTAATGGAATCCCCGCCATCCCTTTGAGTTTTTTGGTGGGCCTTGGCTAAGCCCCGAGGGATAGCAAGGAATGGTGATGATCAAATGTTTATCAAAAGTGCTCATAGTATGCATGGTGGGACCTATGGAGGTGATAAATGAAGATAGTGGAAGGTGATGTCATAATGACAAGTGGAAATGAATGATTGCATCAATGCCATTAGCAATGGTGTATGATCAATGACTATGATCAAGAAGATCTAATGGTGCCTGCTAGCCCATGGAACCTATGGTGGGACCTTGTCTATACCTTGTGGGGGAATGGGGAATGGTGGAGATCAAAAAGTGTTTTTATGTAATGGAGCACAAAGTACCTGGTGTGTCTTGAAGATGCAAGTCAAATGCTCCTCATTGAGTAGACAAATGAATATCATCAAGAAAAAATGATTGGTCCCTTCAACACTCTGATAAATGGTGAAGATCAAACAAGGTTTTGATTAGACAATGCACAAAATTGGTAGTGGGTCGAACAGACATGTGGCGACATAACACTCAGTCACTTCACATAATTTTTGTGAAGCAAAGCTATAGGATGGTTCTCACGATGGGAAATGAATAGGTGAAGGTGATGTCAAAGGTGGAGAGATGGTAGTATCCCTCTAGCCTATTGAGATTTAGTGGGCTTATAGTTTGAGCTAGCAATATAGCTAGGGATAATGTAGATTAAATGGCAGCTGATCCAATGGTGACCACCATGTCCATTCACATTGCTAAAGAAGAAATAAAGGCATATGTGTAATAGCGATGCACAATGTATGATCAATGATGGAGATCAAAAGGAAAAGATCTAATAGTGATCTCTAAGGTGCTTCACATCACATAAATGGATGATGCCCAATGAAAGTAGTGATACACAATGAGATGAGGTGATCAAAAGAGATCATAAGGCTAAGATCTAATGGTGATCAAGCCTTGGAGATCGAATAGTGGAGATTGAAGGATGTTGATCAAATGATAAGATCACCTCATTTGGGAGAAAGATGAATATTTGTGGGAGATTCTTTGAGGTCCCCTCGACACAACGAAGTCTTGAAAATGACCTTGGTTAGACTAGATAGGGAGGTGATAATGGAGTATGGTGACATTTTATGACAAATGGCGAAGGATGATTGATCGGTTGACCAATTCACATCCTTGTTATGAATTGAATGATGAGGATGTGGGCCTGTGTCTTTCGTTAATGGTATCAGAGAGAATGGTGTTTATTGAAGAGACTCTAAAGTGTCTCACTTGATATGTTAAAGTGTCTTCAATGGTATAAAGTAGTCATTAGAAGATGAAGATCAATGACTCACATTTAAAGAAGGTTGATCTAACAGATGTGTATAAAAGGTGCCAAGATAAATGGAGAGCTAGAGGATCGTGGTGTGAGGAGACAAGATTGAAGGCCCAGATTCAAAGTTGAAGATACACAATGACTAAGTCCATGTAAATGAGGGTTTTGACTACTAACTAATACAAAGGAAATAATTTATTGGTCCAACAACACTTGTGACCATTTTTGGTTAAGATTTGATATGGTAAGAGGCGGAATAGATTGCTAAGATGATGAAGATCAAAATCAGATCAATTGAACAAAGTATAACATTCAATGCAGATATGATCCTAGGGTTTTGTAGTTTTCTATTCTTATCAAATTCTCTATATCAAAATTAAATGTTGTCAAGATCGATACAGAGGTATTTCGTGGAGCCATATATCTAGTAAAATCTACTAGATGTTCCTATGATGAGCTCGATAATGGTACAAGGCTCAAGGTGAACTGCTAGTTTGTTAGAGAAGATAGCAAGTGTGGTATACCCTAACAAAGGGTTCTAGACAATTTTATTAGGTGTGGGAATCTTGAGGCATATTGCAGATCGATGGAGTCAAGCAAAAAGGAAGAAAATTAGGTATTGTCGAATGTTGGTGTTTGCAACTGAAGAGGATGTGAGAGGGAATAGTCTATTGTGGAAAAAAGAGATGAACAAAGTCATGTATTACTGAATATGTAACAAAGATAGAAAGACGAGAGTATGCAAAAGTGATGAATTAGTAGAACCCAAACAAAAAGCATATCATCAAGGGTTAACATTCAAGGTGGAATGCAATAAAATGTTGTCAATTGCACTATTGTTGTTGCACCAAAAGGTCGACCTGTTAATGCCCCAATATAACTACTAGAGTTAACGATCCATAGGAGCTGGTTAGTCCATGCCATGAATCCTATGGGGAGTGCTAACCATCTTCCAACAAAACACCCTCAACATTACTCGAGGTGATTCTAACCTAACACCTTTGGCTCTTATACCAATTTTGGCCCCACAATTATCGTTGCACCAAAAGGTTGACCTATTTGTGCGAGAATGGGGAAAACAATCTAAACTATGCATCTACGCTTCTAAATAAGATATTGCATCTAAGATTAAGAATTTTAAACGAATTTAAACTACAAATCTACAGAAATCTATCCTATTGCTCTCTAACTCTAAAGATTTCTCTAATCTACTTAGCTCTCAGATTTTTAAGCTAATTAAACTATTGAAATGACACTTAGAGAATGAGAAATGAACTAATCTATTCTAATATGATTAAATATGCAAATTCTATTGTAATGGCAGCCATGACTGCAAATGCTGGATGCTTGATTGCTGCTTGATGGATGATGGATGGATGCTTGAATGCTTGATTGCTTGGATGCTTGAATGCTTTGGAAACCTGCAGAGTAAGATTGCTTAAGTTGGGATCCATTTCTTGTAGCCCAAGAGCTATATTTATAGCTTTCACGGCAGCACAATTGCACAGGAACACGGGATGAGGGGCTGTGATTTTATCTGGAGAATCCAAAGGCATGGGATGAGAAGAAGGAGCTGATCATGGAGAATGGTTTCTCCCCATGAAAACACCAGGCAAGATAAGAGGGAAGGTGGGTGGAAGGTTGTTGAGAGAATTTCTTGCAGGTTTGTCCCTGAAGCTTTTCCCGTGAATGGCAGTGCCATTAATTTGAATTTTGAGAAATTAATTTTATTGGTGAGTGAATAGTGCATAAATTTAAATAAATTTAATTTATTATTTAAATTTAGCAAAAAGAGGAATAAATAATTTAATAAATCAAACTATAGGGTTTGTTTATTAAATTAAAAGGAGAATGATAATTAAATAAAAGATTTTTAGCGATCTTTATTTAATTAAGAAGAAATGTGATTTTAAATAACACAAATTATTTAAATTGTGTATTTAATTTTAAGATAGAAGTAATAATGATAATAATTAAATAAAACAAAGTTTTTAATTTTGTTTATTTAATTAAGAGAGAAATAATATGGTGATAATAATAATAATTTAAATAAAACAAAGTTATTAATTTTGTTTATTTAATTAGGAGAGAAAAATAGAAGAATTAATAAATGAACTTAATATAAATAAATATTTCTATTTATTTACTAAGTAGAAGAATTTAAGATTAATTAATCAAATAAGTCATATTCAATTAATTAGATTCTCCGCACTATCTTTTAGGTGTCTATACCTATTAATTCTCACAACTACAAGAGTTAAAGGATCCAGGGAGGTAGTTACTCCAGTTGTGAATCCCAAGGAGTGTTGACCATCTTCCAATAGATAAAATAATGAATGTTCTAAGTGCATAGGAGAGAAAGAAGAGAGTGAAAAAGGAGAACAGAGAAGAAAGGATGTGTGCTGTTGAGAATGCAGCAATAGTAGAAGAAAATAGGATGATTGCAAAATTCTCCAAGCAGTATATTGTGTAGTTACAGATGAAACTTGTATTAGAGAACTGAATTCATTCTTTTGAATCACCTTTGGTATTTGTCACACAAATCTGATTGGTTGGTGCTATAAGATAACTGGAGCTGGTGCTCGCCAGGGAGTTGTGCCCTAAAAATGGATTGGTGTCCCCTTAGGGTTGGCTCCCTTAAACATTGTAAGAAAGGATTTGATTGTGAGGCTAGATTAGAACAATAGGTCCTAGCGGCATTTCTCACCATGGTTCTTCCCATCCTGGGTTTTCCATGTATATCATGTGTTATGTGATGTGTTGTGTGTTTGGTTATATTTTTGTATCACATGTTTAATATCTGCACATTAAGGGTTAAAGAGAGTAGTCCACAAAAAAGGTTTTAAGAACTAAGTTTTAAGATCTACTGATTCATCCCCCCTCTCAGTAGATTGTTTTGTTCCAACAAGAAGATCATCAAAATGAGGATAAATTTGTTGAGGTTATGAACATTAGATCTCCCTTGATTATTGGATCACCTAAGATTCATTTTGAACCTCCTAAGAGTCCTTTAATTATTGGACCTCCTGTTTTAACTTATCCTCTATCCACCCTACAACAAACTATAAGTCCAAAATAACCTGCTTATCCTCTTAAGACCACCCTCAACACAAAATGATTACCTCCAAGAACTATCTTAAACTTGGAAAGGAAACTTACTAGTAATAATGTTCTTCATAGCAACTAATTTATACATCGCTTTCACATACAATACAAGGAACAATAGGCAACCACAAACCATAACTACTTTATTACCACTTCCTCAACCTATCTTGCTTAGTTATTCATGTTTTCCTTTGCATAGTGGAAAGGAGTATGATATTGTGGAACTTAGAAACACTCATGCAAGGATTTCCTTATGGGATATTATTCAATCTTCATCTAATTACCATGACATGCTTCAAAGTGCTTTACAACAAGATTTTTATCCCTCCTAGTGTGCAACCATGTGATGTAGCAACCCTAATTCAAGGTATTTATTTAGTTAAGATTGACATTTACTTTTATCAACATGAGTTACCTCCATTAGAAACAAAAAAATAGAATGAAGCTTTAATGATAGGGGCTAAAATTAATAACTGTGGGATAAAAAAAACTCTCATTGACAATGGTTTGGCTCTTATTGTATGTGGTGTAAACCTTTTAGAGAATACTAGAGTGGACAAGACTATGATTGAACCTGATTCTTTATCTATTTGTGGAGTTGATAATGTGGGAAAACAAACACTTTGTGTGATAGCATTTCCTATTAGAGTTGGAAAGGTCACATTGTGAACTCCTATCCATGTCATGCCTCAAGATATCTCATACAATATTCTTTTGGGTAGACCATGAATCCATGAAATGAATGGGGTACCTTCAAATCTTCATCTTTTAATGAATTATATCTCTAATAAAAAGGTTTAAAAAAATAAGGATGAACCTTTTAGAGCTAAAAAGTCCAATTTGGTTTTCACATGCCTTCATCATCATTTCTCACTTCATTCCCATCATACTGTCCATTCCCCTAACTATTTCACAACGTTTGGAAAAAATAAAAAAATCTCTAATGTATATAGCTCTTAGACCTACCATTGTAAATAAAATAAAAATTTCTAAGTAATACCCCCTCCTAATGTGTTACCTTGGAAAAATATGACATATCAACATAACAACACTATGTCGGGGGAACTCTCATCATGGTCTCCTTGATGAGCCGATGGAGGAAAATCACAAAACACACACTATTGGGAAAACAATTTTCTATTGGGAAGACTCATAACACGGTTTCCCCGATAGACCAATAGAACTATCTAAGGTGAGTCCATAAGAGTGAGTAATGTATATCGACAAGACATACCTTATTGTCCTCCCGATAGCCTGAGAAAGACATATTAGATACACTAATGCTTATTGGGGAAAGATGAGATGATGCCCCACTAATGGACTAATGCATCACATAATGAAGACCTTAACAAATGCACAGTGGGGAATAATATTGGGGAAACATAAGGCTATCAGGCTAACAGAAAACTATGTCCCCTCGATGCAATGATAAATAGTCAAAAGCAAAGGGTGTTAAGAAGAATGGTGGCTATCGGTAGGATAGGAACAAAGGTTCCCTCGATGAGGCGATAAAAAATGAAGATAAAATAATATCATAAGTAATCAAGTATAAGCTAAGGAAAGGAATTGGAGAAAATAAAGTGTATCGGGGAGAAATTATTTGGCATCCTGCTGATACCCTGAAGGAAAGATAATGAAAAAAGGTTCATCGAGGAGAAAAGTGGATATCGGTGGGAGTAAAATCATAGTTCCTCTAATAGAACAATAAACATTGCTTTCAATTGATGTGATAGCCTGAGATATCGATGAGATATTCAAATTAAATTTTCTCCCCAATGACAAGAAAGAGAGAAAGTGTGACATTAATGAGCTAGAGCCAAGCAATGTATACCTCAAATTGATCTCATTTTTATCATGAAAAATTGGAGGAGCCTACATAAGGTAGGAGTGGAACAAAAGAGCTAGAGGTATCCCATTGTTGCACACTCAAAAGCCAAAGGAAGTAAGTGTGACGCAAGTAAGTATATGAAACCCAACTAAGAATTTTCTTTAAAGAGTTGCAAAGAGAAGGTAGGGTTCTAAAAAATGGAAGAAACCTCAAGAACACCAAAGACTAAGAAACAAAAAATAGAAGCTAGGCTCTTAAATCAAGACTTAATTGATCAAATTCCTTGGTCGGGGTGGAGGCCTAAGAGTAGTGCATAGTTAAATCCTTCTATGGAAAAATTGTGGGATAAACACAAAGATTTAGGGGATGTATGGACACCACAAAGAGGATATGAGTTATTCATGTATCACTATAGAAAACAATATAGGTTCCAGCCTATCTGTAGTCTATGGAAAATGAACTTGGGGAAGTTGGTTGTACCCAATGTATTCATCAATGTAGAATTGGTTAGAGCACTAGCTGCCAAGTATAACCCAAGGGTATGCAGGATCACATGGGCCAAAAGTGGCTTATAAGATGGGTATGTGTAGGGTATGTGGTTGATAAATTGTTTTTCCTAAAATTGATGCAATGAAAAGGATTTTTAAAGGACATTGTCAATTTTCTCTGCCAATATAAATTATGCTTTACTTTTGAATTTAATAAATAAATATTATTCATTTTCTATTTGAATTGGTTTAATTTCAAAGTCCTAAATCACCTGATAGGCTGATTGAAAAACATCTATATTTTAAACGGGGACATATTTTTTCAATCCAAACATGTGTCAGCAGCATTCTATGCTTCACATACTATAGGATTGAAAAAATTGAATTTCATGAAGTTTTGACCAAGTTATGTGGTCAGACATACGAAGTTTTATATTTATTAGAATTTGTAATAAAAAAAATCATAACTAGCTATTTAGTTGAAAAAATTGAAGTGCAAAAAAAATATGCATCAAGATCTGACATGAGTACTCTATTTATATCTAAAATCTTATTAAAAAATAGTATCATTTCATTGTGGTTATGGTGGTCAGATAGACACCTATTTCTTATTTTTTCCCTGAAATCTAACTACTACTACATTGAAATTTCAAAATTTCACTAAATAGTTTTTTTTTTTAATAAACTCTAGTAGTTTAGAAACTTTATATCTCAATTTTCTATAGATTCTATTCTTACATATTTTGGAAATAATATAGATAACTTATTCAAATTTTTATGTCAACTTCCTTTGATTTTTCTGAATTTTATTGCCACTTAAGGGCCTATTTTTTCCATGATGATTTTGCACATACCCCTAAACATCGAGTGATTCAGCTACATGATGGGTTTGAGTTTATTATCATCTCCAAAGACTTCATTTCTACTTTTTTTTTCAATTGGATTGCTCTCTTAATTTTACATTTACAATGAAAGACCTTTTGATAGAATATCATCATATGGACACTAGCTATAAAAGGTGGAAATTGCCCTTACAAAAACCCCAAGAGGATGAAAATAAACTCAAAAGGTTCTCTAGCAATGAATACCCTCCCTTTCATGAAGAGCTATTTGAGCAATATTTTCAATATACATATTACATTGCAAGACAAGTGTAGGGAGTGGAAGTCCCGACTCTCATGTCAATAGCCCCAATGGTCCCAACAGCAGATGTCCAAAGTTGAGATGCAAGATCATTTGATTATGCTTGCTATCTAGCCAATGGTTTAAATCAAGGATTGGAAAGAATTAAAAACAATAGTGATTATATTAAATTTTAAACACTATTCTCTATTCATGCACTTACTTTTGTATGAAGGGAAAGCTAGAGGGTTTTGGGGAGAAGAAGAGATATGGATGAGGATGGAAAATTTAAACCAATCTAGATGTGGATATCAATATGGGACAGTAGATATGGGATATCTCATTATTTATACTTTGAGGAATATTTTGTTAAACCCTTGCTAAAATTATTGGGGCATCCATGTGATTATAACTTGTCTCCTGAAGTATAAAGGTTTCTTAGACCTAAAGAGGAATATCCTAGAAGGAAGGTGAATCATAATTGAGGAGATTGGTATACATTCTCTAACTGCACTATGATTAGAGCATATGGGTTGAAGAAGCCCCACACTTGTTACCAAGGACATTTCCAGATAGAGTGGCCTATTTAGAAATTGTAAGATAATTGGCCAAATCAGATGCTAAACACCTTAATGGGTACAGTAAGTAGTCAATTATGCAAGTACTCTATGCTTTTGAGATTTCACAATTGTTTCTAGTGAAGAATATAAAGAGATTGATAAGAAATTAGAACATTATAATTTTCCATTGGGAAATGAAAGAAAAGATTTTGATTTAGAGAACTTTAATAATAGATAAAAACTATCACAATCACTATTTGGGTATGAACATCAACTCTCTATGGACGATGTAATAAGGAATTGTGATGAAACTATAACATCACAAAGGATGGACAAATACAATAAGGTCATGTTAGTTGAGGCTTGGAAGAAGGAAAATAGTCTTTCATACATAAAAGCATTCAATCATGTACATGATCCTTCATAAAGGGTTGAGCAACTAATCAATCATGAGGATGAATTAACTAGAGATGTGCCTCCTATGGTATTTGAGACACATATGGAAACCTGTTCCAAAATGAAAGATGAGGATATGGAACCCCTTAGTCACATACCTTCAGAACCCAATCGAGAGGTTAGTTTCTATGTCGATACCTCCATAAGTGAAGAAATGGATGAAGAGGATAGTGATGAAGAAGAAAATGAGGTTGAACATATAAGTGCACCCATTGTTACACAATATGAGCCACAAAATGAAAAAAATAATTGTCAAATTTGAAACATCAAATGAAATCTCTGATGATGTGAGAGTCAGGGCCAGACAAGAGTTTTTTGCTGACAGTGAATTTATTAAAACTTTAGAGTTTAAGTCATTTTTTTATGAACATAAGGGTAGAGCATTGAGAAAATGAATTAAAGATATCACTCCTAAACAAGATGTGGCTGCCCTAGAAGAGCTGAGAAAGGAAGTGGACCAGGAGTTAGCATCTATCAACCCTGAAAGAGGAAGAGAACTACTTCAAGAGGATAGGGTCTTGCTCTTACTTGGATGGGAAATTAGTTCCGCCATAGTATTTGATAGCTTCAGGAAAAGAGGAGATAAGACACTGTACCTAACAGAAGAAGCCAGTGATAAAATGTATTCAAGGTTACGTTACAACCCAGATGAAGCTACATTGTTGATTTGGGCACTATACCCTCAAAACAAGAGACCTGCCATTATTAACAATCCAAGTTAGGTATTTTGGCATCTCATGGTGCATAGAGTTGTGGATAATAATCCCATTGAAACTGTAGAATTGAACATAAATGTAGAAAAATTTAATAAGGCTCAAGTTGAAAAGTTGATAAGAGATAATGAAAAACTAAGGAAAGAGGTAGCCAATTACAAAGAAAAATTACCCTCTTCCTCTTCATCATAATTGTATTCTCCATTGGTGGAATGTGAAAAGAAAGTATTGGATGCAATGATAGATGTCACATATTGGAAACATTGCAATGAGAAAGTTTAGAAGAAGTGCAATGAACTAGAAACAAAGTTCAAAACCATTAAGTTTGAGATGGTATCTGAGATGATCAAGAAGAGGTTTGATAAGGTAGTTAACTAGGCTAATAAATATTGAGAACTCTTCATAAAGGTTCACTCAACCTTTCAAGAGCATGAGAAACTATAGGAGAGGGTGGAAGAAAAGAAAGAAGAATTGATCAGGAAGTCGTGAATGAAAAAATCCTCTACAGGTATAATGAATTAATCAATCGA
>VDFB02391322.1:0-43785 GCA_007258455.2 Sequoia sempervirens
AGCTAGAAGCATCATATTGCTCATTCTAATATTCATCATAGTATGCATTTTTGGATCAACTACATTAGTTTTTTTATATTTTTGTTTTCATACAACTCTCTCATTCTGAAGATGGATCACTGATCTGAAATGTTAAAAAAATGTTAAAAAAAACTAACCCAATTTAATCCAGAAATACATACTGTGATGGATATAGACGGTGGAAATCTTATATTTTCATTGTAATATAGTTTAATAACTGAACTGGATACACTAATGCCTTTGAGATTTTGTGTACAGAGAATAATGACAAGAAACAATAGCCTGAATGGGGTTGCATACAAGGACGACCCTACAATCTTTGCATGGGAGCTTATCAATGAACCCCGCTGTAATATTGATCTATCTGGAAGGACAGTTCAGGTCAGCTTGTTTCCATTGCCTCTTACTTGATTTTAAACATTTTTATCTTGTACTCTGTTTCTCACCAATGTGATTTTGCTCTGAGCACTACAGAGATGGGTAAAAGAGATGGCTAGCTATGTGAAATCAATTGATACTAATCACCTGCTTGAAGTGGGTATGGAAGGATTCTATGGTGATTTAGTTCCTGAAAGAAAGAAATTCAATCCAAATGGGTATGAATTTGGAACTGACTTCATTAGTACAAATCAACTTCGAGGGATTGATTTTGCAACTGTTCATGCCTACCCAGATTCATGGTATCCATCCTTCAATCTCTCAATCCAATAGTTCTTCTAACTGTATTGTTTCTTCAAAACTGACCTGGTGTTTCCATACTAAACTGAATCCAGGCTGGCTGGATCGGATGAGAAGGTACAGCTCTTGTTTTTGAAGAGATGGATGAAAGTGCATATAAAAGATGCAGACAAAGTGCTGAAGAAACCATTATTATTTGCTGAATTTGGAAAATCATATAAAGACCCAGGATTTAACATTTCTCAAAGGAACAGGTTTTATAAGACTGTTTATGAGAACATTTATAAGGCTGCAAAAACTGGAAGGGTAGGTGGAGGTGGGTTATTCTGGCAGTTGGTGGCAAAAGGGATGGAATCACTTGCAGATGGCTATGAGATGGTCTTATCTCAAAGTCCCTCCACAGCAGCTCTTGTTTCTTTTCAGTCAAGAAGATTGTCAGCCCTCGATCTCTAATTTTTCTATATTGAATTCATGGAATAGAGAATTTGGATCACAAAATTTAGCAAATCCAGTCCATAGAGAAGTTGATTTTTTTGTTACTTTTACATTCAACCTTCCTCTAGAATAGGAAGCTGGTCCAAAACGCTCAATTTAATATATATCAATATTATTACCAATGGTTAGATGCATAAGAACAATAATCCCAGGCATTGGATCCTCTTTCTATGCCTTACAAGTTGGGGAAAAAAGGTGGGAGAATGTGAGAAAATACATTAATGACATAAAAGAATACACTTAATTAGAATCATTACCAAATAAATTTCGATCATTCCAGAGACTTGCTAGCTACAGTGCCCACAACAACATTATGTCTGTCTACTTCTTTCATTATTCCAAGAGGAATCCTGATTCTTAAAAATATAAATATAAAATAAATAAAAAATATTAAATATTATATTCCTTGTTTTTAAAGTAATAATAATTTTAAAAAGTATGTTGAGAAGAAATTGTGAAAACACTAAGTCATGGTCAGAGTTACAAAGAGTGAATTTATAGCAATTAAAATTTAACACATCCAAACAATTTTTTTCTGATAGGGCAAATTCAAATACCAAATGTTTAGTTACCTTTATTTAGAATTGTAATAAGAAGACAGTTACTCGTAGGACTTTTATGAGTATCCTCCTTAAAACAGTTAATATTAGAAAATTCATTGTTTGAGATTCAGTACAAGAAATGTGGTGTTCTCTTGAATGATAGTTACTTTTAACTTTAATTTCAGTGAGTACATGCACTTTTATTGATAAAAGATGGAGACATCACATCAAAAGTTTGATGCAATATTTTGACGATATCTTAAACTTGTTTTGAGATAAAAGAATAAATTTTAAAGTGGACTTATTCAACACCATAATCAAACTTTGAATATTAAATTGTTCTTTTTTTGTTTAAAAATGATAATATTGAAGCCCTCTATTATTGCATTTTTAATGCTACATGATCATAATCTTAAAAAAGATAGTGTAAATGAGAAACATTTATCACAATCAACTATAGCAATCATCAAAATGCATTCCCCCACAAAATAAGCCAAAAAGTAGCCCTCAAGCCCATAGTTGTTATATTCTTAAAAAAAATTGTACTAGTCCTCTATTGTTATCATAAACGTTATGAAAGATTGCTTATTATTGCACTATCATTTTGCCACATCACTCATAACACAACATTGCATTGCATTACTCATTGCAACACTTCCCAAAATATTATAAAAGTTTACATTTGTGTAGTCCTTCCTAAAAAAAAGTCCCAACATGTTATAAAAAGTCATTATGGTTGTCTACTTCAATATTCCAAGAGAAATCTTGAATAAAATAATAATAATAATTCATTATTATTGTGTTTTCATTTTCCCTTGTCACTCATAACACAACATTGTATTTAACCACTCATAACTTTAATATAGTGAGTTAGAAAGCCATTGTATCATCACTTTAGAAAATGTCAATGTACAATGCACCAAATTCATTAGAAAATGGCATATGATAATTGTCTTCATATCTCGAAAGATATGGTCATTGCACCACTTCCCAACCTGTTATAAAAGTTTAAGTCCTTCCTAAAGAACTTCCCAATACATTATAAAAAGTCATTATTATTATCTACTTCTTTAGTATTCAAGAGAATACCTAATTTTATCAAAACAAAATTGTTTTCTAAATATTTTTTGTAAAAATTAATATTAATTTATTATTATGTTTTCATTTTCCCATGCCACTTGTAACATGGAAATTTTGTTGCATCACTCATAACTTTAATACAGTGAATTGGTAATTCATTTTGTTCAATCACTTTTAAAATATCAATGTACAACACACCAATTTTTTTGGAAAATGGCATACTACAATTATCCTCGTATATTGAAAGATCATCATTACCTCACTTCCCAACACATTAATAAAATTGTACATTTGTGTTGTCCTTCCTAAAAACTCCCAACATGTTATAAAAAATCATTATGATTGTCTACTTCTTTAATATTCCAAGAGAATTCTTGATTTATCAATAAAAATCTATTTTCTAAATATTATGTTCAAAAAAGTAATATATTATTATTGCATTTTCCTAGATGTTGAGGTGGTGATTTTCACCACCTCAACATATATAACATTTGATTTCTGACCTTCAATTGCCACCTATAGGAGAGGTGCAAATCACTGCTCCTACCAAATACCACTTGTTTTCCTTGATGCATTGGCAATGGTTTTCATCGTCTCTGCATGTGTAAGTTTTTCCCAAGGAAAAAATGTAATGGTGGGGTTTTCTGTCACCAGTACATGAAGTCACCTTATTAGAAGATTTCAAGGTGTTGAAAAATACCGCCAATACATAGCAATATTCTTGTCATTCCAAGCATGCTAAAGTGCTATTTTTTAGTGCTATTACATCAGACACAATTTCTTCCAAGTGTAAGGGAACTAATTTTTAGTGCCCTTGCACAAAAAGTAGAAATTTCACTAACACTTAAAATCCTCCACAAATGCTTTCCAAACCTCATCCTTTCTACATTTGCCCATCTTTTCACCCTCCATAGCTCATGTTTGCTCACTCAAAAGTTCTTGCCTAGTTTCATGCATTCCCATTTCTCCTGTAATGCATATTCTCCTAACATTGAGTAAATCCATGTTTCCTTGCAATTATCTTCAGCTCTTATCAGGTGTTCTTCGAAGGTGGTTTTTCAGTGATCTCTTGTACATTCTTAATGAAAATAAAGGAATCTCCTTCATCTTCCAAGAAAAAAAATGAAGTATAAGTATCAAGGTGTGTACCCACCCATAATTGTAACTTCCAAGATCGATGAGATCAAGGACATTGAAATTGATCACCTTGACATGGAGAACTTTGTAAAGAGAACATAAAAGTAACCATTGGAAGGAGACTTGCAATCAATTTTCCACATCAATCTTCATCGAGTGGCTTCATTTCAAGTAGCTTCGCAATGCCTAAATTTTTTCCTACAAGGTGCCTCACACTATATCAAGGATGGTAAGAGTGTTAGAGAATCTTCTCGAAGAGCTATGATTAGATTGGATCTATAATTCTTTGACATAGTTTTCCAAGTTCCAAAATGGAAAGGTATACAAGTATTTCCATTCAACAAGGTTAGGAGCTTACGAAAAAAGATAAAAACAAAGCCAAGTGGTTGATTAATACAATGGTTTAAGACTTTGAGGCCCACCATTTCTAGATGGGCCAAAGTTCTTCCACATAGTGAATTCAAAGAAGATGTTCAAGACATTATCACTCTCCTAAGCAGGGTGAAAGGTTTGCCCATCTCTTCTAATTTCCAAGAATGGATGTATGAATATATCATAATCATTAGGAGGAAGAAGGCATACATAGATTGGGGTACATAGATTAGTGATGAGATTCATGAATAACTAATCAATGTGCAAACAACCTTGAAGTTCTACATGACCTCCTACCTGGTGTATGTTGCTGTTGTCATGAGACAATTTCCAAGATTATCAATTGAAGGAAATATAAGTGTTGTGCTTGTGTATAAATTCTATTCTCAAATTACCTTGAGAGGAAGCATTAAGCATTTCAAAAGAGTAAATGATGCTTTCTTTGCATCTTTTATTTTCACGTTTGATCCAAATTTAGAAAAGAAAAGAGTATCTAATGAGGCATGGAATTTTTTTTGTTTTAACGAGGGGAATCCGTAACACGGCCCCTCTATAACCCCCACCAGTAAACTTTTTACTATGACCGGCAAAGGTTGTGGGACACACGTACTCACAGAGAGCGGAGAGTCGAACCCATGGTGCACCCTGCGAAGGAACACCTTAACCAACCTGGCTCGGTTCCCCCTGAGGTATGGAAAGTTGTTAGCAAGTTTGGATGTATTTTCTTGTGTTTCCTACTTTTACATAATTAAGAGTCAGGTGCTATATAGGATTCCCATATATCTTACCAAGATATCCTTCTAATAAGTGGGTGTTAATGGAGTTATGCAAACAACTGATTATTATAATATATATATGTATTAATTTACATATTCATAATAATAAATTTTTCATTCATATCATATATGTGTGTGTGTATGTGTTTGTGTGTTATTTAATTTAAATATGAACATATATACATTATTTTAATATCTTATAATATATATATAGATAGGTATATATTTAAAGTGTATATATACATATATATAATATATAACCATACAAACACTCATATGTATGTCAAATAAGTGTTGTGCTTGTGTATAAATTTATTCTCAAATTACCTTGAGAGGAAGCATTAAGCATTTCAAAAGAGTAAATGATGCTTTCTTTGCATCTTTTCTTTTCACGTTTGATCCAAATTTAGAAAAGAAAAGAGTATCTGATGAGGCATGGAAAGTTGTTAGCAAGTTTGGATGTATTTTCTTGTGGTTTCCTACTTTTACATAATTAAGAGTCAGGTGCTATATAGGATTCCCATATATGTTACCAAGATATCCTTCTGATAAGTGGGTGTTAATGGAGTTATGCAAACAACTGATTATAGTGCACATAGAATGAGAGGCTATTCACAAACCAGGCTTTAGGTTTCCAATTGCTATTGGAAGATACTCAATTGAAAGTGTACAAAAGGCCAAATCAGTAGAAGTAAACATGCATATTATGACCATAAGATCATGTAGGTATAGGCATGATTTTGATTATAGAGATGTAAAAAAGAAAAGTCAAGAACGGTCATAGTCATGTGCATCATTTTGAGGACATATGGGTAGAATGTAGAGATGAGGAAGACATCCAGAGAATGGACTTTTATAGAGTTAGTATGGAGTAGATCAAATATTTAGGCTTGAAAGATATTCCAAAAGATTTTGAAGATCCTGGAGACATTTTGGATTCACATATGATGAAAAAGAGATTACAAGAAAACCCTTTCCATTAATCCAATGGTCCAAAAAGGAGAATATTTTTATCTGGAAAAGGATTGCTCCCATTTTACACAACATAGGTGAATGGTTGTAGAGGCATGGTTTTTAGTTGAATTCCTTTAGTATAGAATCTAAAGGAAAAGTATAAGAAGGTGAAGCCAATAGCTAGTAGGAGCTCCAAACCAAGCACAAAGTAGGTGCTTCCCCCTCTTCCTCACATAGAGGTCCCAAGGTTAAATTCATGTTGGACACTAGGAACACTGAGAGGGGGGGTGAATCAGTGTTCCACAATGTTTAAATTTTAAATCAAATCTTAAACTATCAACAACAATATTTAACCTTTAATAGCATTCATAGCATATAAACAAAAGGAAACATGCAAACTCATTAAAGAGACAATGTGAACACCATAACACCAATTTTTTTACATGGAAACCCTGCTAGGGGAAAAAACACAATGGAGATTAATCCACAAAGTATACTATGTTAAAATTATGATGAAAAAGGAATGCACATGCATTCAGGCACATTGCCTAGTGCTCACTACTCAAAATAGGGAAGGCTCACTGCCTTACAAAATATTTGAGATTACAACAAGATGTTGAAATGAGAATATAACATCTACAAATGCCTGGATTTAGTTCCAATGAGCCACATAAAATAGATTCTAGACCTTTTTTTCCAATTCACACTTCTACTTTGCTTTGCTTTGCTTTCCTACATATAAACTCTTCTGCTACACAAACAAAATTCACTTCAATAGATATTCTAATATTAGCTCATATAACTGCTTTGCACTTTTTCGCTCACAAACCTTCTCACTTCTAGATCCACACATCAAAAATGATTTTCCAATCTCACATATATATCCACTAACAAGATTTTATTAACTATATGTTGGCTTCAAACAAAATATAATATTTTTCCACATGTCGGCTAAAATCACCAATTAGAATTAATGCATACCCACACAAGTTGGCTAGACTATAGTAGGGACCCAAATCAAAATTCCCAACACAATAAATAGTTAAACAACTATTCCTCATACATTTGTGACATGCTATACACAATAGGTCGGCCATATTGAGAAAATAAACAATAAGTCATTCTACTGAATATTCAAACCCGTACATCGATCAATGCAACATTAAAAAACTTACCAATTAGGTAACATACATGCTTTAAAAGATTCCCTGGGGATCCACACAACACATTAATGATCCGGTGAACTATTCAAACCAACTTATCAACCATATACTTTGTTCTTCATGCTTTGTCCTAGTAGAATACAATCTTCTACTTTTCCAACCGATATGAGCTACTTCTAAACTACGGACCACATTATTGACTCCAATTGCCATCAATGACAACACTAGCAACCAAAAAAAATATCCCAAATCCATATGCCAAAAATCTCCCCTTTTGGCATTGATGACAACACTTAGTGAAAAATGACTAAGTGTCAAAACTTAAAGCATCAAAACACAACAAAACATTGCTCCCCCTTTAGATGTCAAGGTATTTTTCATTGCATTCTCTCCCCCTTTGACATCAATTACAAAAAATTCCACTACTTTTTCTTCCCCTTTAACATTTTTACTACACTCTCTCTTACTGCATTCTCTCCCCAATTTATAAAAAAAAGTTGCAACTGCTGCTAAATTCAAAAAATTATTTTATACTTATCTTTCATCTCCAGAAGAAATTTCTTCCAAGAGTCACTACAATCCCAGTAGCTATTATCAGACTGTTGTTTTTTGATGTCCTATTGATGACTTAGACAAGGGATTCAAGAATGGTAATGGATTCTTCTAGCTTTTCTGCTTTCTTCAAAACTTCAATCATTTGCTCTAATTTGGATTTAGTCTGATCCTTCACTTTCTAGAGGGTATCCATAAGAGTGTTTTTGGCAAAGTGAACCTTTGCATGCTCAACCTGCAACTCATGAATCTTCTTCTTAACTACTCCATCCTTGTCTTGAAAAATATTTTAGTCCTATCTAATTTTGAAAAGCTCATTCTCAATTTGTTCCAACTTGTCCTTGTATTTACCAACCACATGAGGCAACCTAAGATAGTAATTGTAGATCTTATTTGCTGAGTCAATGCACTATCTTAATACATTCATTTTATTTTTCAGTTTTGTGAGAGATAGCCTAAACTACATCTTCATATGTGAGATTATTGCATCCTCTTTTCTATCCAGGGGCATAAAGTCCATAGCATCCCTAATACATTTAATCAATTCTTCTGGAAGTACATTTTGCATACTCTCCAGTTCAATGTTGTTATCAAGAAAGTATCTTCCTAGAGTGTCCTTAATGAAGTCCTATTCATATGATGGTCCATTTATCCATATGTTAGTTATCTTTTGCATTCCATCTTCTTCTTGAACAATCTGTAATATCTTTGCTTCAAGTAAAGCACCTTCTTCATCACTTTCTTCTGCTATTATCACAACTAGTTCAACTATTTTTGGTTCATCTCTTGGTGTATATTCCTCAAAATCTTCATCCACTATATCCACAACCATCTACTCTTTACCTTTTCCCTCAAATTTTATTGACTTAGGTGCTGGAAGAGTGTCACTAGCCAACTCTATTTCTCTCTTCTACTTTTTCTTTGTCTTACCAGAGGATGATCTAACTTCAACTACTTTTCTTGGGAGAGGAATATGGCTTACACCAAACTTTCCTAACAAGTTCCTAAAGAAGCCTTCATAAGCTTGTTCACCATTTTAAAAAGTGTTGAAATGCTCAAAAATTTGCTTGCAAATTGGCATATTTTCCTTCCATACCACATTGTCATTCTGAGGCAAGTGATTCAGGAAATATATCATAATGCATATAGCTAGGGTACCTAACTTGAAAGAGTAATCTATATCCTTCTTCAATTGCACATTCTCCATCAATTGATCCTTCACAATCCACATAGATCAAAATCTTCATTTTCTATTATCATCTTGTGAGTGATATACATTGTGCATGCCGAGGTTGATCCCTCTCTATTTATGAAGAAAATATTATATGAAATTCCATTTGCAATATACCTTGTTAATGAATCTTTGATTGTTGATATTACTAGAGCCCTCTAATCTCCTATTATTTTGATTAGGGCTTCGACTTCAACATTCCAAATCAACTTCAGTTTTGGAACAACACAAACATTGCACAATCTTGTTAGATTTTTTATTACATCCTTAGTAATTTGATAGGGTTTATCTAGAGTAAGGATATCACCATCCAATCTGTTCAAGATAAATTGAACTACCTCCGCATTTAGGAAATGAGGAAATTCATTCTAGATGTCCAAGTTCTTATGTTTCGCTCCTCCAAGCTTCTTCAATTTGACAATAGACAACAAATTTCTTACATCCTTGACCTTTCAACTACTATATTCATCCATAGTTACTATTCCTTTGATTTTCTTCATTTTTTGTACCGAACAAGGTTCTACCGATCACCGAATAAGTATGAAATTGACAAGCAACTAAAATACCTAGAGAATTCGCCACTAAATTGACTTTCACTCCTTCAAAATCTTGCTAAAAAAGTTCTCCAACTATTCTCCTTCAACGGATGGTGACAAATGAGGCTTCCAAATGCCCTTTTATAACTTTGCACACCTAACTTCCTTGTCACATTAAATGCTTTGGCCTAGTAGTTCTAGTTACTTTTCATAGACCACAAGAGAAGAATCCATCTGCAAACCTTCAAGATTTCATCTTTCTGAACAAGTGATCACCAATACATTTGAGGATGAATAATACACTTACTGGCAACTTCCTATGATTCGATACCAACTACACACATGGGGAAAAACTATTTTCATGAAAACTCCCCCTAGGCCAATGGCCTAGAATCAATCACCGGATGAATTACCAGAGGGAGCTTCCGGTGTGGTATTATTACCTCCATTAGATCCACTCTTCTTTACCCACATTTTCTTCATCTGATCTCTTATCTCTTCCATAGATTCTTTTCCTTTTCCCTTATCACATTTTTGTGAATTTTTGCCTTGATAATCCTAACCTCACTTATCCATGTTTTTGTTCTTGCATAATCTTGCAATGTGACCAAATTTGTTACAATTGTAGCATACCATATTTTTCTATCTATACCATCCATTCCACCGATTTCCTTCTGATCTGCATTAATTAGTAGCATGTCCAAATCTTCCATAGGTATATCATTTATTGTTCCTTATACCAACAAACATACTTCTGTATTCTAATAACTTATGTCCAAACTTCTTGTATTTAAAACACTAACCAAAAAATGGAGTGCTAGAGTTTATCTTACTTATACATTGAGAAGTCATATGCCCATATTTATTACAAACAAAGCAATATCCATTAAATTTCTGAGCATTGGGTTGCCTTACGAGATATCTTCTGCCTTTGTTCTTCTTAGTTTCCTTTTCAGGGTCCTTTTGTTTAGATCTGGAGCTTTCATCCTTCACATAGTCAAGACCTCATTTATCATTTGCATCCTTTTGACCTTTAGTTATCTCATCAAACCTAGCAGAATTGATCCCGAACTTCTCCTTAAACTCATTTGCAATAGAAAGCTCATCTCTGAGAATGACTACCTATCTCTCAAGCTCTTGTTCATTATTTCTGGATTGTTGTAGTTCAATATCTAACTGAACAAATCCACTATTAGCTCTACTGCATTCTTTATATTTTTATTTCAAGCATTGGGCTAGATTATCCTTATTCTTCTTTCTTTCTTCAATCTCTTTAGTTAGCTTCATCACCATAGATTCCATTTCAAGCTTTAGGGTAACATTGTCCTTAGCAATCATTTCACACTCTTCTGTTATTTCTTTTAGGGTTTAATTTAGATGAACATCTTCTGGGCCTTTTCTTTCTTTTTGCTTAGACTAACCACATAGTTCCTTCCTCTTTTCCCTTTACTCATTTATTTTATCCTTCAATGATTGAATGAATTTTTCAGTAGCCACAAGATTTTCTTTTAGTTCCATGACCTCTGCTTTAGACTAATCAAGATCATCAAGTGCCACCATAAGCTACTGTTGAAGACCACCTACGTCCATTATAATCTAAGATCCACCTCAAGCTATTAAACTCAAAAGAGGAACTTGCTCTAATACCAATTGTTGGACACTAGGAACACTGAGAGGGGGGTGAATTAGTGTTCCACAATATTTCATTTTCAAATAAGATCTTAAACTATCAACAACAATATTTAACCTTTAATAGCATTCACAACATATAAACAAAAGGAAACATTCAAACTCATAAAGAGATAATGTGAACACTATAACACCAAAAATTTTACGTGGAAACCCTGTTAGGGGAAAAAAACCGGTGGAGATTAATCCACAAAGTATACTCTACTAAAAGTATGATCAAAAGGGAATGCACTTGCATTCAAGCACACTGCCTAGAGCACATAAAACAGATTTGGGACCTTTTGTCCAATTCACACTTCTGCTTTGCTTTTCTCTACTTTCCTACATAAAAACCCTTTTTCTACACAAACAAAATTCACTTCAAAAGATCTCCTAATATTAACTCATACAATTGCTTTGCACTTTTTCGCTCACACACTTTCTCACTTCTAGATCCACACATCAAAAATAATTTTCTGATCTCACATATATATCTGCTAACAATATTTTATTACTATATGTTGGCTTTAAACAAAATATAATATTCTTCCACATGTCGGCTCAAATCACCAATTAGAATTAATGCGTACCCACACAAGCCAGCTAGACTATTGTAGGGACCCAAATCAAAATTCTCAATACAAGAAATAGTTAAACAACTATTCCTCATACATCTAGGATATGCTATACACAAGTCGTCCATAATGAGAAAATAAACAATAAGTCATTCTACCGAATCTCCAAAGCCGTACACCGATCAATGAAACATTACAAAATTTACCAATCAGGTAGCATACATGCTTGAAAGCTTCTTTGGGGATCCACACAACACAATAATGATCCAATGAAGTATTCAGACCAACTTATCAACTAGCTACTATGTTCTTCATGCTTTCTGTTGGTAGAATACAATCTTCTACTTTTCCTACCAATATGAGCTACTTCTAAACTGCAGACCGCATTATTGACTCTAGTTGCCATCAATGACAAGACTAGCAACCAAAAACAATCTCCCAAAGCCATATGCCAACAATTCACTTGTGGGAAGAATATATCACAAGCTACTAAAGAAGAGCATATTATTGAGGAAGGACAAGTTGTTGAAGAAGAACTAGAGCTCACATCAGAGAAGTAGCTTGAAGAGGAAGAAAGAAATGAAAGTGAAGAATTTGAAGAATCTGGTGAGGATGAACAATCTAAAGAAGATCGAGAAGAAGAGGAGGAAGGTAATGAGGAAGAAGAAAGGCATGATGAGGAAATGCAATTGTCTCCACAACAGAACATTACCGAAGATCCCCCACATACATCATCACCCATAATTTCCACAACACTTTACACTCCTCCTATTCCCACTTCACCTCCACCTATAGCTGGATTGCATACACTGAAAGTAATAATTCCCCCATCAATGCATTCAACTCTTTTGACCCCTTCCATTGGATCAATTTTGCAAAGTATTGATGTTTCCTTAGGTTCTCCTTCATTAATATCTAGTCTATCTTTAGCATCCTATGATGTTACATCACAAGATGAATTTGATTAGTTTATGAGAGAGTCATTACCGCATACATCAAATTTGAAAACTCTTGGAGCTGTGATGACTGAAACAAACCCAATTGTGACTACAACACTTGTTTCTATAGATGCAGCTGCCATACATGAGTTACCAGTGGATTAAGGAGGTAACACTTCATTTCTTCCCCCATGCTTAATCTCAAAAGTATCTAAACAAAAGAAAAATATGGTTTTATTAGAATTTTTGTCATTGATGTCAAGAAAAAGAATAGCTTAGTAAGATTGTTGACTGAAAGTGAATAAATCATTGGTGGCTTAAATAGATTCGTTTAATTAGATTGTTGATTGAAGAAGAATAAATCATTGGTGGCTTAATTAGATTTGAGTTTGTTGTCTTATTCTAGGATAGATTATTCAAATTTAAATACTCATCAGAGCTTAGCACATAATCAAAGTCCTACATAGATCATATCCAACACTCAAAATCAGTGAAGATCATATACATATCATATCCAACACTTAGATTTAGTAAAGATCATATCCAACACTCAAACTTAGATAAGATCATATAATTGAAGTCCAAATAAGTCATTAAGAAATTGAATGTCTTTAACATATATATTTTTCTAAGGAAATAAACCAAACTACATCTCCTTATCAAATATAATTACTCTAACAAACATAATGTGATATGTTGGATAGCTCACTAAAGAGGTGTGATTGATCAATTCCAAGAGGTGTGTTTAGTAAAACAACCTTTTTTGAAAAGATACATGTTTAGAAATCAAATCACCTTGTTGAAGAGATGCAAATGAAATAATTGAAGAGACATGTCTACATAAAAAACATGTGTCTCAAGAGACATTTTTTTTAGAAGCAACCAAGTGCTAATCATGGAGAGATGTGTTGGGTGATCAAGGACATCTTTCATTAAAATAGTTTTTCATATCATGCTCAAGTAAAGGAACACATCCCTTAAGATTTGAAATATGCATACATCTTTTTCTAAAAGACAAAAAATGACAATCTTAAGAGAATGTGACTACTTCTAAATGGAGATTTAAGAAGAATTCAGTTTTGTGTGTAAACAAAAAAGTAATTAAATCAAGGAGAAATTAATTTAGCAAAGAGGCATATCTAAAAGGGTGTGACTCGAAGATGAAGATGAAAAATTTGTGATTATCAATAGTTGTAATCTTTGAGCAATTTATATATTTGACATCCCATTAAAGGATTTAGGTGTGGTTGTGAAGATTGTAAGTGGTTCAAGTCAGAAAACCCATCTTCTTGTGTAGGCTTAGGGTGAGATTATTCATCACAAAAGTAGATTGGAGGATTGGGAGAGTGCAAATCTAATTAAAGGAAATATTTTCGCATCCATCAAGTCATGGTTGGTGCCTTACATTAGGGGTTGGTGCTCCTTGTAGGTTGTAGCCTACTAAATATTTTATAAATAAGTCAAGTAGGTTGGTGCCTACTTTAATTTGTAAAAATTCATTTAAACATTTAAATAAATTGGTGTCAACTTGTTTGTAACATTGATTCATATCAAAACGTTGGTATTGATAGGAGTTTAAGATTGATTAAAAGTTGTAAAAGTGAAAGTTTGTTTTGATTTACTGATTCACCCCCACCCCCTCTTAGTAAATATTTTGTTCTCTTCAATTGGTATCAAAGCAAGGTCTTTATTGAAATCCTAACCTCTTGAAGGAGATCCTTAAGAGCACTTATGGCAGATAACAACAATACAGTCAAAGCACCCATCTTTGATGGGACTAATTATGCATTTTGGAGTATCAAGATGGAAGCTTATTTGAATTCCCTTGGGTTTTATGTATGGAAATATGTTGTTGATGGATATACACCTCCAACAACCCCTCCAATGGATCAAGCTAGGAAAAAGAGAAGTGAAAACAATGTAAAAGCTAAGCATTCTCTTCTTTGCAACCTAAAAAATTATGAATTTAGAAAGGTCATGCATTGAAAATTAGCAAAAGAGATATGGGTCAAGCTTAAAAAAATATATGAAGGAGATGCCAAAGTAAAGAAGGAAAAGCTTCAAACTCATCAAAGGAAGTTGGAGACTATCAAAATGAATGAAGATGAAGACATAACATCATAATTTCTTCATGTTGATGAAACAGTGAACATTATGAGAGGAATTGGTGAAGATATTGATGATGCTTTTATTGTTGATAAAATACTAATATCTTTATCCACAAAGTTTGAGACCAAGGTTGCAACATTGGAAGAATTGACAAACTTAGACCAGCTAACAAAAGATGAACTACATAGGATTCTTGTTGCGTATGAAATGAGGATTCAAGGGTGATCCATATAGCGGAAGGGATCTATGACAAACGTTGCTTAAGTGATTATGAACAAAGGCGTAAAGACATCAACAATGAAGTAACAGGAACATTAATCAGAGAGAATTAAAAATATAGAACCAAGAGAGAGATAAGAAGACACTGATTTGATTACGGAGTTCGTCCGAGTGGACTACGTCTCCGAGTCGAGCTCAATCGAGTGACCAATCTATTGAAATGTTCTGAAACGCAGTACAATCTCCACGAGCCTCTTGTAACACTGCTTTACAATGTCTTGTAGCCTTTCCACAAAGTTATACAAAAGTCTCTCACTCACACCCCTATCAAAAGCTCTCCAAGGCTAGGGATGACTAACAAAGAGGAAGAAAACTAACTTTGCCTAATAGGATCTACTACAAGACTCAAAACATCAATACATCACAAGTCAAATATTCTCCTAATTCCCTCTAAGAAATTCTCTCACAAAAAAGCCTCTCAAAGACTAAGAGAAAGGGAAAACAAGAGGAGAATGATCAACTGATGGATGATTGATGAAAAACACTCCAAGAATCCTCCCTTTTATACTTGAAGTTTACCCGATATGGTAGAAACCATAAAATCTCCAAAATCTCCCTTATTCCTCCATTTACATATAAATCTTTATCAAAAATCCCTATTATTAATTCTAAGCCCCTAATTGATTTATTCTCGGGCTACTATTATATATAACTAATCCTTAAAAAGGATTATTGTTTAACAATTTTGGGGGATTTAGTTTATTCAACACATTCGGTTTCAACTTACTAATTAAAACAAAACCGGTGCCATTAAATAATAAAGATTATTCTGTGGCCCAACGGCCAAACGGCCACATTTCTTTTTGGGAGCCCGGACATCGCGGGTTCAACTCCCACCGACCGTTTTAAAACAAACACCCAACAAAACGATGTCAAAAACAACCGCTCACCATTGATATATAGCCGAGCGCATTTGGTGGAACGGCCGAGCCCGAACCCGAAATTAGCGACGGAATGGTTTGGGGTTCAAGTCCCTCAAACACTTTTTCTAGCAAACAAACAAAATTCCGACCACAGTTAGCATCCACGTTGTCATGCCAACTCACTGACACGTGTCAATCATTGATTCGCCAGAACACAATCAACTGCCACGTCACCCAATGACTCAGCTACCCAGTCAGCATCCATGTCAATTGCCACGTCATCAGAAGGACACGTGTCATCGCATAATTCGTCGACATTGATGACGTCATCAGCCATGTTAGTACGCCACGTCATATGTACGAACTGCCACGTGTCAAGACCCCATTTGTCCACATCATCATCCGTACGATGACCTGTCTACTGAGTCAGTAGGATGATGTCATGCTGACGTCAGCAACCGTACCTCATGGCACCTTGGTCAACCAGAAACTTTGACTGGCTCTAACTCACACACACGACGTCCGATTGGCACGAACCGAACACCGTTGGAATCGTGACGACTAGCTCTTCGCGATGACGCCAACTTTGACCAATTTGGTGACAATGAATTTTTCACCTTTTTTTCTCGTCCCTAATTGTTGAGTTGACCAACCTTTGACCAAGCTTTGACTGGGAATATCTCGGACATACGGACTCAAAATTTGATGAAACGAACTTCGTTGTGATCGTGTCGCTGAGCCCTCCGAACTGACACCACTTTCAGCCAATTTTGAGTTGGTCAAATTTCACCTTCTTGACGGCCTCCTATTCCAACGTTGACCCAACTTTGACTGCGCGTAACTTGGGCAAACAGACTTCTTTTTCGCCTGTTCAAGTTGCACCGGATTCAGAATTCTGTGCTCTACACGATGGCACTACTTTTGAGGGAAACTGGAACACTTCAATTTCAGGTCCTAAAGATCCTCCTGGATCAAAGGGAGATCACCACAGAAGGAAGTTTCATTTAAAGCATCCAAAAAGGGAAAAACCAAGCATGAAGAACCAAGTGACAAATCAAGTGATGAAGCATAATCCTACTTCATGGGAAAGATTAAGAATGGAAAAGGGAAATATAAAGGAAAATTCCCCTTTAAGTGCTTCAATTGTGGGAAGATTGGACATTATGCCTCAAAATTTCCTCAATATGATAGCAACTCAAGTGAATATGGAAAAGAAATTAGCACCGAGAAAAAGGGAAAGAAGAATGCCAAATACATCTCAAAGAAGAAATCTCAAAAACACAAAAAGAGTTTCTACTCAAAGAAAGATAGTACCACTTCCCAAGAACAAAGTGAAGATTTCCCAAGCAATGATGAGGAAGAAACCTTATTGATGGAAGAAGAAGACACAAACTGCAATTATGCAAAAGAAGAAGAGAAAAATTGCAATGAAGAAGAAGAAATAGATCTTGAGGAATAACTTCACTATTCATACAAGAAAAATGAAGAATTAAAGAAGGTTACCAAGCACAAAATGAAGATCAAGGATATGATAAAAGACTTGGAGGAATCAAGGAAAACTATTAAAGACTTGAGGGCTCTAATTATGAATTTTGAAAGAAGTTAACGCAAAATTATGAACAAGCTTAATACAAAAGAGATGGAATGTGACAAGTTGAAGAAAGAAATTGTTATGCTAAAGATGGAGTTGGAGAAGAAAAAGGAGAAAAACACAAATTTTGATGAAAGCTCCACCAAGTTAAATGAGATCATGAAGGCTCAAAAATATTTTCATGATAAAACAGGGGGTAGTTTTGAAAGACAATCCAAGAAGGTCACAAATTCCAAAGAAGAAAACAAGACCTTCTCAAAGAAAACCGAAGGAGATTGGAAAAGTGTTGATCCTAAAAAAGGACTTAATACTAGGCACTTTTATGCTTTTAATGGCTATTTTTTTCTATGTAACAAGTTCGGCCACAAGGCCTTAAGTTGTAAAAATAAAGCAAAGAATATTCCTAGTTACATTAGGAGAAACTGTAACTCTTTCACACCCTTATTGGAATTTAATAGAATATGCTACAACTGTAATAACTTTGGGCACAAGGCACAAGTGTGTAGGAATTTTTTTAATAATTCTCCAAAGAAAAACAAGAAAGAAGACAAGTCCATTAAAAATAAAGAAATGCCTACCAAAGTGTGGAAGAAGGAGAAATCCATGTTCATTCAAACAACCTTACATGAAAAAAATAAAAAGGATAGATGGTACATTGATAGTGGGTGCTCAAAGCACATGACAGGTGATAAAAGCAAGTTCGTCTCCCTTGAACCAACTGATGAAAGAAAGGTAAGATTTGGTGACAACTCAATAAAAGAAATAAAAGGAAAAGGAACACTTAGCCTAGATAATGGTAGAAAAAAAAAGAAAGAATGTTTTATATGTTAAAGGCTTGAAAGAAAATCTACTAAGTGTTAGCCAAAGTTGTGATCAAGGACATAGTATCACATTTCATTCTAAAAATGTGAAATCAAGAAAGATGAAAAACTAATTGCACAAGCTAATAGAAAACACAATTTTTATGTTGTGAAGGAAATAAGTTGTGAGAGCTACAACTTGGTACAAGAGGATGAGAGTTGGTTGTGGCACAAAAGGCTAGGCCACCTCAAATTTGATAATATTGTCAAATTTAGTAAATCAAATGCGGTAAGAGACATGCAAAGAATAGCAAAGCCTTCCAAGATCATTTGTAAGGAATGTCAACTTGGAAAGAAAACAAGATCAAGTTTCAAGCCTAAAGAATACTCTTCATCAAAGCCATTGAAACTCATACACACCAATCTTTGTGGATCAACCTAAACCAAGAGTATGAATGGGGATAGATACTTCATGTTGCTAATTGATGATTACTCAAGAATGAATTGGGTTACATTCTTAAAATAAAAATATGAAGCCTTTGAGAAATTCAAAGCTTTTAAAGATTTGGTTGAAAATGAAGCAAATACAAAGATAAAGCTCCTTATATTAGACTAAGGAGGTGAATTTACATCAAATTAATTTGAAAATTTCTGCTTAGAACATGGGATAAAAGACAATTTTCTATAGCTAGAACCCCTGAAAAAATGGGGTTGTAGAAAGAAAGAATAGAATAGTTCAAGAAATGGAAAGAGCAATGCTCAATGAATCAAAGATAGCAGATTCATTTTAGAAGAAAGCAATTCACACAATAGTTTACATATTGAATCATGCACAAATTAGAGTGAAAAATGACAAGACACCCTATGCACTTTGGAAAGGGAGACCAACAACTGCCAAATATTTCAAGATCTTTGGAAGCACTTGCTACATTAGAAGAGATGAAGAAGGCGTAACCAAATTTGATACAAGAGTGGATGAGGGAATATTTCTTGGTTACTCATCAAAGAGTAAGGCATATAGATGCTACAACAAAAGAACTTGCAAAATAGTTGAAAGTGATAATGTAAGAGTTGATGAAGGAAAGAAATTTAAAGAAATTGAACAAAGCTATCATTATGTTAAAACTGTGAGTGATGAAGACAAAGAAGATGAGAACTCCAAAGAAGATGAAAAAGAGGAGGAGAGAAAAGAAGAATCTCCACAAAAGACTCCCATGAAGACACCAAAGGAACCTTCCAAGTTTGTGAAAAAGAACCATCTTGAAGAATTGATTCTTCAAGATAGATGTAGATCTACAAGGAAAATGATAAATTATAATGAATATTTTCATGTTGCACTACTATCCAAAGTTGAGCCTAAAACTTTTGAAGAAGCAAGCAAAGACAAAAATTGGATTGGTGTGATGAACAAAGAGTTGGGTCAAATAGAGAAAAATGATACTTAGGAACTTGTCCCAAGACCAAAAGACAAGAATATAATTGAAACAAAATGGGTCACAAGAAATTCAAGGTATATCAAATGGACGCCAAACCTGCTTTTCTCAATGGAGACTTAGAGGAGGAGGTTTATATTGAACAACTTGAAGGATTCCTACATTCAGAAAACAAGGATTATGTGTGCAAATTTAAGAAAGATCTCTATGGGATCAAACAAGCCCCAAGAGCATGGTACTCTAGACTTGAAAAATACCTCAAAGAAAAAGAATTCAAAATAGGAGATGCGGATAGAAATCTATATATTGTTGATGCCAAAAATTGACAAGGTAACAGTGTCTTATGGGAAACTCAGTTTATGGGGGACCTCTTGTGCTAACCTGAGTGACCTTTGGATTTTTAAAGAAGATAACTTCTTCTATAATGTGGTTTGGAAAAGGAAAATGAGGCAGATATATAAAATAAAATCTAATCTAAGGTGATGTGCCAATAATTAATGATAGGCATGATAAATAATAGATCTAAGGGCCTGATTAGTGTTTGTAATGTTCCAAAAAGGCAGAAAACTGAAGATTAAAGTATAGATAATCCATTCATTGACATAAAATAATATTGCATACATTCCTACTACCAAGAAGAGTCATAAGACATGATCTAGACCAGCAAATTTGCATCCAATTTATAGAAGTTCTCAAATGAAATATCCAGACAACAACAACATAGTCTAACTTGTTAATCAAATAGCATAAAAGAATAGAAAGATCGAACAATTGGAATAGTCTGAGAGTCTTTTTCAATAATAAAAATAGTAATAAAGGCCTCGTGTCTTTTCTCAAATTAGTGTTCCTTTTCCAAAATCTAGACCCTTCCCTCAAAATAGAGAGATGTGTATATAGCTGAAAACTCCCACTGCCTTGGAGAGTAGTAACAAATTTTTTTTCACGATCTCTGGTAATGATGCAAAATTGAGTATATCTCTAGGTTGTTAAAACAAAAAAGATTCAAAACCAAGCATTTGGTCATTCTAGGCTTAGGTGCATCCTTTGCAAATGATGGTGGTGGTCCCATAAAGGTCAAGTAGGCAAGTGTCATGGCCTTGTAAAGTAATTATGACATGCAACAGCCAGTCACAACATTTGGTTCGCTTTATTTGTCACCCAAATACAAAACCTACTGAATAGACACGTGGTAACATAGCGCAACTCGTGTGAATATTTATCTTTTTCCTTTGAAAACTTGCGCTAAGATGACATGTGGCACATGGGCAGAGCATTACTCAAAAGTGAAGGGAAGTGATCATTGATTGTGCACAACGATGACACATGGAAGCATAGTGGGGATTCCAAAAATGCGAAGGAAAAGAAACCTTTGGGGAGTGTAGAGAAGACACATGGAGGGGGCAGCAGAGTTTGAAAAAAAGGTTGAGTAGCCTATTTGCGATGCACGAGATGATATTTAGAGCAAAAATATACCCAAAGGGAGCTTGTAGAATATTTATTCATAGCTTTTGGTGACTACTAGGGGTGTTTCACTTGAGGAATAGAGAACCCAAAATTTCTCTACTTTACAAACAAAAGCGCCATTCGTCAGGTGACAAAGTTAGAGCTTGGAAAGAGCTGCCTATAGTGGCGACCAATCGTCCTCAGATGGCTTGAGTATGTTGCAAAAATTCTCTTATGCTCCACTCAGGTCAAGCTCCTACTTATAAGGTGGTGTTTTGGGTAAGCTAACCCTTGCTTTTCAATGAAAGAATAACTGTGCAAGTGGATAAATAAATCCCTCAATGTCAGTTGTGGTGGGAGGATGGCTGAAATTTTGGAAAGCACTTGGGTTGTTTTCCTTCTCTATTCTTTCTGCAATCTACTCAGCTGTAGCAATAGAGCCATATTCAAGGAATGAGGATGGTAGACCCATCTCACTTAATTTGGAGAAACTCTCCCACATGTTGTCCATTGTCTCATTTAGAGTAGTTGCAACCACTTTAGTGTGCTAGAAGGTAGAGTGACAAAGGATAAACTTGTTTTCCATCTAGGAAGCAAAATTTTGATCTTCAATTCCTACCTTGGAAAGGTCTTCATCAGAGATCAAATATTGCTTGGTGAGCAGATCCTTTGCTTCTGGAACCTTTTCCTAGATAAACTACAAAAAATGCTCAATTGTACTATGAGCCTCTTGGTTCAGCTTTGCTACTTTGGTGATGAACTAGAGAGTGGGCTAAAGTGTTAGGAATTTTTTTTTAATCTTTTCCCAATGATAAATATACAATTTCCTAACCAATGGAACAAGATCCGGCTACGTAGGGGAGGCTGCGAGAGAGATTTTAAGAGAAGTGATCTTCATGTCCCTTGAGTTAATGACCTTGGCCAATTCCACACTTTTTATTTTTTTGGACACAAGTTGCTCCCCCGTAGCTACTCATTTCTTTATGCCATTTTTCCTCAGCTCGGGAGTGGTTTTCCAAATGCATGTCAAGAGAGGACTTTATCTCCTAAAGTTCTTTTTCTAATTGGGCCTTTTGGCCCTAAAATTTGACATCTTTCTCTTGTAACTTTTTACCATATTGAGCTCGCTAATGCTCTAAGAACTCATTATTTTGTGCCATCCCTTGACCATATTTAATGTGACATTGCTCCAACTCTTCATTCCTTAGCTACAAATTCTACTCCACCTCTAGATTCTTAGTATGTAGCTAATTAACCATAGCAAGGTTGATAGTCTAAACCTTTGCAAGCTCCCAATAAAGTATGTTCCTTTCATTCTCTATTGCCAGCGCCCTCTCTATTTAACACGCAACACCCACTTCCAAGGATTTCTCCTTTCTTTCCAAAATCCTAGCCTTTTCCCTTACTGATTTAAGTTGTTCATCCATTTTCTTGAGCTCATGACCAGGTTGAAGGAAGTCAGAGGTGGCCACCCATTGTGTTTCCTCCATAAGCTCAACCTTATCATGCAGTTGTTCCACCTTCATGTCAAGCCCTATTGCATACTCTTTGTGGTCTTCTAGATGTATCTCCCCTTGTGGCTTGGTTACCATCGGATACAGGGTCACAAATTTCAACACTTGCTGGGTCTCATCATAGAGAGTTTGTATCTTTGGTTGTACAAGCTTACTATCCTCCTTGGCCTTGCACTTTTGTATTTTATTCTTATGTGCCTCCTTTCTAGAGTCAATTTGTGCCATGAATAGGGCTGGCAACGAGACTCGCCAACCTATGAAAGGAGCACCATAAGGTAGGGCATATGAATAGGTAATTTTGATAGGCTTGGGCATTTGCTTCTTTTGGAGAGTGACAGTTTGTGGGGAGAAGGGGGGTACATTCCAACACTTGGTTTGAGAATCAGCAGAAGGGCTTGAAACTTGCCAAGGTTCAATTGGTGAACTAGCAAGAGGACTTGTGTGTTGAAATAATGAAGGAGTTGTCATCGTGGAGTTATCCTGTTGTAAGGGAAGATGAGGATTAGCGGCAATAGTACGAGTGGGGATGTCGGAAGTGGGTACACCTTCAGAAAGTAAGGCAAGGAAGGTTTGAGTGGTAGTAGTTGGCATAAGGGTTAGCGGAGGAGTAAAGGAAGGTGGAGTGACTTGTGAGAACTGGGCGAAACCTCTTGCATGCATTGGATCAAAGGTGGGAAATGAAGGTCCAACACTCATGGTGGGGATTTCCGTGGAGATAGTGGAGGATACCAAGGACTGAGAAGCAAGAGGAGTAAAATTTACCTACTGACTGGTCGATGGTGGCCCTTGAATTGTTAGTGACTCTTCCCCTTCTCTAGGCTCCTAGTTAGCTGCAAGCACCTATCTTCTGGTGGGTTCTTGTGAACTCTCTCCAATAGTGGCCTTCACCCACTGCTGCTTTGCAGGTGGGGTTTCCCTAGCCTCGACAGTTACTGTCAGCTACTACTATGACACGCTAGTCGCCTTAGTGGCCCAAGTGAGTGTATGCGAAGCCCTTGATACATTAAATTGCACATTTGTGGCTACAAAGGCAGGTTGTCTAGAGCTTTTCTCTTGTGGTGTGGAGGATGTGGAAGTCATCGTTTCTTCTTCTTATTGTTCTTTAGACCCACCTTCTGAGTCATTACCTTTATTAGCGCTAGAGTCAAAGCTGGCATGCTCCTCATCCCACCATTTTTCAAATTATTTTTCCTGGACTTCAAGCTTTCATAAGGAGCATTTAGTTGTCTTGTCTCTTGGAAATATTTCTAGAAAGCTTCTATCTTCTCATTAGTTCATTCCTCATCCTTCTGCAACTTGTTGTACATGGTGCATAACATCTGGACACTATCCTTAGCCTCTACCACAACAAAGTAAAACTTGTGCCATGGCTCTCTATTATCATGTGTGGTAACACACACTAGTTTAGCAAAAATTTCATCCTTATCCTCCCGTAGGTTACACTTCTTTCCCCAATAGGGTCAAGGAATGTGAGTAACCTTCATGTACGGCTGTGGTAGATCATTGAAAGGGTAGTACTCCCATTTATCACATACCAAAACCAACCCTAAATGAGCTAGTTTATCCTACAATAGTTGATGTGATTGCTTCTTTACTAGAGTCAATGTTTTGAAATTCTTCGAACAAGTGAAGAATCCTTTCCTCTTGACACTTTGGCTATTGCAGAAGGTATAATCAATAATACACACTTGCTAATACATTTCAAGTGTGAGCACCCTATTTGTGACATAGAATGGGAGTAGAAAAGGTTGATCGGTGAAGCCCCACATTTGGAGAATTGTGAAATCCACTTTGAAGAACCAGTCACAAGTGGGAGTGAAACTCTACATATATCTAGTCTAATCTATGTTGAGCCAGATCATGCCACCTCCTCCTTGTAAATCTTGCAAGACAAGTTATAAAATAATTTGAAAATTCATAGTAATCATATGTCATGGAAATAAAGGGTGTCCATGTGGATACTGGCTTCCTCCTTTGCTTCTCATAAAAAATAGATAACTCAAAATATCTATCGAAGAAGTCAGGGTTTTGATGTAGGAACACATGAATGAGGAAGGAGATAAATCTAAACTTCCCTTCCACTGGGTAATTTTCTATTTTCTGTATCATTTCCTCCATGAGAAATTCAGTGAAATCGTACCAGAAGATATTGTGCTACTTGTGGAATTGGAAAGCTGACCCTAGTTGAAAGGCTTCCACTATCTTGTCAGAGTCTCAACCACACACAAACAATAGCATTGACAAGGAATCTTGCATGTCTTCAAGAAATGAATCATGTGGCAATGGGATACTTGGCAGCTTAGCACTTGGGATTCCCCTCTTAGGTATGTGCAGGATCATCATGGAAAAAATAGGCCCTTAAGTGGCAAAAAATTCAAAAAAATCAGTGTTAGGCAACTTGACGTAAAAATTTGAATAAGTTATCTATATTATTTAAAAAATATATAAAAATAGAATCTGTAGAAAATTGAATGTAGTTTCTAAACTACTAGGTTTTATTTAAAAATAAATAAAATCTATTTGGTAAAAATTGGAAATTCTCAATGCAGATACTTAAATTTCTGGAAAAATAAGAAGTAGGTGTCCTGTTCACCACCCTAACCATAATAAAATGATAATATTTTTTATAAGATTTTATATATAAAGTAGAGAACTCATGTCCGGATGTGATGCATATTTTTTTGTAATTTTTCCCAAGTAAATAATTAATTATGAATTTTTATTACAACTTTTAAAATATAAAAACTGTGATGTCTAACCACCTTAACTTGGTCAAAACTTCACGAAATTTAATTTTTCATTTTTTAATCCTATAGTATGTGAAGGCATAGAATGTGACGCATGTTTTGTATTCAAAAATGTGTTTGAAAGCTATAGATGTTTTTCAATCAGCCTATCGATTAGGACTTTAGTCGTAATTCTAATAGAAAATAGAAAATAATTATTTATTAAATTCAAATTAAAGAATAATTTATATTGGTGGAAAGATGAGAATCTCCTCTAAAAACCCTTTTTGTTTCATCAATTTTGGGTAAAAAAAAAGTAGTTAGCCACATACCCTACAAATACCCATAATATTGCCACTTTTTGGCCCATCATGATCCTGCACATACCCTCTTGCCAATTTCCTCCATTAGGAAATCTAGGCTCTTTTTCATCACCTTCCATGTGTTTTCTCCTTTAGTAGGAGTGAAGGACTCGATTTACTCCTTTCTAGTACTTGGGTCTGGGATACATAGCATGTGCCAAATGGCTTGTGGACTAATGTTAACATTTAAGGTTCGGCCCTTAATGTAGTGGGTGTTCAGGTTGTAATGTTGTATGGCAGCATTAACTATCTTCGGGAAATAATGTACTAGCGAGACCATGTATTGTGGAAGTCTATTGTACCATATCTTTTTTGTTGTTGATATGGTTTCTTGAGATGCCCTCATCCTTGCATAGGCTGCTTCTCTTAAAGACTTAGGGTTTTTCATGAGGCGTGGGTCATGAATATTATCCCATTCTTCCTCAAAACTTTTCTAATTTTTGTAATCTTTGGGCCTATCCAACTGTATTGTATTTTCCCTCTTCGGCTTGCCCGGTATACCAGGTGTAGCATATGATAAATCTTCATAGACATACACAAATTTTGATGACCATATAGCTCTAAGCAAGTGTTGGTCAGTCTCATCCTAAATTTGTTGTGATGAACTCTCCAAAATCTTTTCCTTAGATGAAAGCTTCTACAGGTTTTGAATTCTTTGTAATTTTTACTCGGCTCCGGATATACCAAAAAATTCTCTTCACTTATCTTAGCATATTTCAAAAGACATTTAAGCATTAAAAGTTTCTTCATGTAATATTTTAGCTATCTTTACTCAAAGTGGTAGAATAAAGTGGGCTTTTGCATTTAATTCAACGTGTAATGCCAACTCCTTAGATCGTACGAAAATGGGATATTTGGTAGTTGAAGTGGAAAAAAGGCATAACTGCATTTGGAACCTTGTGATACGAGATGATCTCCTTGGAACTTAGTCCAGGAATTTGTGTTTTAACTTAGCATTCATATGCACTGGCAATTAATATCCCAAACATAATGATTAAGCCAAAGCAACAACTGACACCTGAAAATATATGAATCCTACCTTGGGTTCTAGGAAATGCCTGTGAGGTGACACAATAGCCTTTGGACCGTGCAACTCACTGCCGATGAGCACCACCATTTTTAAGCTAATTAATTAGCTCTCATTAAATTTGCATGCATTGAGCCATACTTTTACAAACACAACTGGCCAGGAAATGCAAGCAAATATAGGCACACTTTTCAATTTGGCACTTGGTTATCATCACATTTTATTGAAGCAGATTAACATGTTTTTCCTCATTTTTTCTATAAATAGGCCTTTAAGTAGTGAGGGAATCACACTTAGCATTTAAGAAAATTTTAGCAATATGTCATTGGATAAGTTTCTGTCTTTTATTACTAGCAAGGTTCCTCATAGGCTAGGTTGTAGGAAGATTTCAGGAATAGTTAGAAGGAAGTAGTAGTGTGTCAGTACCATGGACACTCCTATTAGGCTAGTTTCTTATAAGCCACAAACAACTTTCCTCAGAGAGATTTCAACTAGGCGCTTGAAAAGGATGACCAAGAAAAAAACACTCCTTGGATTTGACAGCCATGAAGTAGGTTCTAGGTTGGGACTGCATTGAGTATGAAGACAAATATCACGTCAATACTGACATTTGCTCATAGTTTGTTTCATCTATGTTCGATATTACTATCCCCAAGCCTTTGATTCTGAAGTTAGTTAAGGAAATCTCTCCTAAAATTTACCTGAATAGTCTAGGTGAATTCATTGCTCACGTTGCGTATGGGGTAGGCTTTCCAATGACCAGTGACCTCCGATAATATATTGAGGAAGAAGCGGTTGTCTCGTGGTTGCCATTTCTCAGTGGATTCTACCTCCAGACACACGACAACCACCAGCAAATGGTTACCTAGGCCTTGCACTTTTTGTTCTACATCTACAAAGTAGTGCCATTCTACAACATTGATTGGTACACTAACTTTATGAACCTGGTGTTCCCTTCACCAATGGCAGTTGCTCCAGATGATTCTACTTATGTTGCTAATGTACCTGTTGATGAAGACATGGTAGACACTGTTGTTAATGTGTTGATTGGTACTTCCAATTCTATTGGATGAAATGCTTCCTTGTCTCCTTGTTTTTTGATGTTAAGAATACACCACTAATTTCTAGTTTTTGTATATAAGCCTAAAAAAGGCCATACACATAGTATATATGAAAAAAATATCATGTATAATCATATACTTTTTGAATTACGGCTCTTCTATCCATTTTTTCCATGTAAAAATGAAATAATATATATAACGACATGTATCTTTATAAAATCCATGGCTCCTTCTCTTTCAACATATCTGTCGTATGGGTTCCTTTTCATTTAGCATTTTTGTTTATTTACTTTACATATGGGTGCTTTTTTAAATTGTTCTTGCGAAGTAATTTTATTTCACTATTCTCTACAATGATGGGTTGCTTTCTACTGAAACATGAATTAATTTCAAACATATTGGTCAACACAAAGGGAAAGAAAAATAAAAGCATTATTCACATATATACACTAGTAAAACTTTTCCACTCAATGAAATAGCTTAAGATGAATCTCGTTGATCAGAATTACCAAGGCTTTCTATTCCATGCTTTCTAATTCAAAATAATTATGTTCTTTTCACTTAATCAATCTTAAATGTACCTTCCCATAGGCTATCAAACTTTTCATGCTAACTTGGCTTAGCAACCCTTTCATTAAATTTCAGCACTAAGTCCTTGCACTTTAGGCCTTGGGCGGATGCCCTCTTGTCAAACCATCACTTGACCACTTGCTGGTGGTTTGTCATGGCTATTAGGGACTTCTCCCTTTTTTCTTGTACTTCTAATAGTTTAACAAGCTGAACCTCCATGGCATCAGTTTGTTCTACCTTGAGGGATTTCAATAGTTGAAGCACTAGAATCTCCATAGATATAGGTAATAGTGCCTCTTTCCCGTATACCAACTCATAAGGAAAAGTCTTAAGGACTTGCTTAGGAGTTATGTGGTCTACCTAAAGCACCACTCAGAGGTTTTTGTTCCATTCTTTTTGTTGCTTCGAACCAATTCTTTTAAGGAGTCAGACCAAGTTCTTCTTCGTTGACTCAGCTAGACCCTTTCCCTGTAGGTAATAATTTGATGATGTCTTAAGGAATATGCCATTTGTTAATGCAATGTGACATACCTTTGCACCTAGGAAAGCTCTGGAATTATAAAAAAATGATAGTCTTCAGAGGGCCAAACCTTGTCACCAAATCTTCAAGGAAATCTATTATCTCTGCCTCTGTTGCTTTTTAAAGCGGAGTGGCCTCTGTCCTCTCATGAAGTAATCTATAGCCATTAGAATCTACTTGTGTCTAGCACTAGAAGCTGGATTGATCATCCTGATGAAGTCCAAGCTCCATTGTGCAAATGGTTCATCCGCCACTATAGGCTTGAGAGGCATTGCAAAATTCTTCCTTCTACTTGTAAAAAACTAGCATTCTTTGCGAGATTTCACCAAGGAGTGAGTCGTTGAAAAGTGTGGGCCAACAATAACTTGTGCACATGATTTTGATGGCGGTGTTCTTAGCAGAGAAGTTTCTACCCATAGCGCTATTGTGGAAAGTGGTGAGGATTCTCTTTGCTTTCTTTTCAGTAACACATCATTGGAGGAGACCATTGAAATTCTATTTGAAAAGGACCACTTCCACTAGCGTATATCCACAATTCTATAGTTGATAGTATCTCCTCTTTTGGGAGGAAAGATCTAGTGGATACTTTCCTATTTGCATAAACCTCACTCTATCTATTAGCCAAAAACCCTCAGACCCTAGCTCGTTCATCAGAACAAGCTCCAGTTTCTCTTCCTTGGTGGGCATCTCTTCGTCATGCACCATGTATTTGCACAATCCTCTTCCACAAATGGTTTTAGAAAGTCTAACCTAAATGTCATATTCAAGAATCTTGGTGATCCAATTAGCTCTTTTTTCTGTGATTTCTTCCTCCATGATATATTCGTGCACACTGGAATGCATGACATAGACAATCACCTTGTTGTAGGAAATTAGATGGCATAATTTTTTAAGTCCCTTTACTATTGCAAAGGCTTTCCTTTTGACGAAATTATAATTCATCTCATACTCCTTTAGGGTCTAGAAGTAAAATGCCATCGAATGTTCTCCTTTTCCTTCATTATCCTTTTGAGTTAAGACAATAGAAATACTGGACTTGCTACTGAATACATACATTATAGAGTCCTTAGATAAGTTTGGATTAACCAGTACTGGAGCTGAGGAAATAACATCCTTAACTTTTTCAAAGGCTTCTCTGGCTTCCTTTTTCCACTTAAATGCTTGATCTTTTTTAAGCATCAGGGTGATTGGCTTAATTATTCCCACAAAGTCATAAATAAACTTGCTAACAAAATTTACCTTTCCTAGGAAGGATTGAATGCCTTTCTTGTTAACTGGAAGGATTAGATCAAGGTCGATTGAAACTCCTTCTTTGGACACCACGTGTCCTAATAGATTGCCTTGTGACACTTCGAATACACATTGTTTTGGATTCGAGGAAACCCCAAAATCTTGGCATTTCTAAAAAACCATTTCTAAGTGATCAAAATGATCATCCTTAGACTTAGAAAATATAGTAAGATCATCTAAATAAATTACGATAATCTTATTGATCAACTCATTGAAAGCAATGTCCATTGCCTGCTAGAATGTTGCCCCTACTTTGGATAAACCAAAAGGAATTTTAGCATATGTGAATGTTCCCCACTTTGTAGTTAATTTAGTCTTGTGCTAATCCTCTTCTTTAACTCGGATCTGATTATAATAGGAGAAGCCATCAAGTAGAGAAAAAATTTATGATCTTGCTACTGTTTATAGGATTGTCTCCATAGAAGGCATCAAATAATGATCCCTCAAGGATGCTCTGTTCAGGTCTTGGAAGTCCACACACAAGTGGATATCTCCATTCTTCTTTCAGACCAGGACCAGATTGGATACCCATGTGCTATGCTTGATTGAGAAGACAATCCACAACTTGATTAGCTTTGTTAGCTCTTGCACCATTAGTGCTTCAATTTTGGGGTTTACTGGCCTCTTCTTTTGTCGGACTAGTTTTGCACCTTCTGTCAACTCAATCGTGTGATGGATGATGTTAGGATCATATCCCTTTAGGTCATCATAGGAAAAGTCCACTACTCCTTCATATTTCTCGCAAAAATTGATGAGCCTTTCTAATCATGGTGCGAGACATCTTTCTAGACTCAAAGGTTTTTGCCATCTAAGACCCGAAGGTCTATGTAGTCACTTTTTTTTTGCCACAAACTTTCATCTATCATTTATTGCATCATCACAATCAAAAATGTTTTTGAGAGTAACCAATCCTTTTGGAAGCTTGTTAGATTTGAGCTGCATGATTTTTCCTTCATAAACCTCTACAATGTTTGGTTGGATATGATTGGTGAACTCCCCCAATTGTTGGATGAACAAAGCATTGTGTTCATAACTTTCAAACACCTTCCAACTTTGATCATTATCAAGAATCGCTGGTCAAAATATTACTCGTACAGAGTGTTTGTTATGTATAAGGTTGGAAGTAGGATCAAACGGGGATCTAATTGTTGCCATGTGATCCACATCACCATTTTGGTCTTGAGAAATAGTCTAAATGTTGAAGGATTTGAAACCCTCAACTAGGTCCCAGACTCGATGTTGATAAGATCTCATGCAGACATTCCTTGCCATGGAAATTCCCTGGACTTGGTTGACCACCACTTCAGAATCTCTGAACACCATTAATTGCTTAATGCCCATTCACTTTGTAAGGCTTAAACCTTGAACTAATCCTTCATATTTGTCTTCATTGTTTGAACAAGAGAACTAGAAGTAGAAAGACCTTAGTATTTTTTCATTTTTGTGGGGATATCAAACATATCCCTGCTCTAGCACCTACTTTGCATCTTTCCCTGTCAAAGTGCAATGTCCATAGCTCAAGTGTTTGGCCACCTTCAAACTCCTTGGAAACCTTTGGGAGCACTTGATCTTCATCATAGATTGCATAGGTGCTCAATCCTCTAGCATGGTAATTGCCGAAAGGGTCGCTGTCCATGTGTTCACTTAACAAAGCATCCTCTTGATCATTCCAGTCTCTATTCACCTTTTCTTCCTCTAGTAATTCAATGCAATACATTTCTTGCTTGGTGATAGAGGTATGCGCGGCTTCAAAATTGATGATGGATTCATCTACTACATGTTTAGAATGTAATGCTTTTGACTCTATCTTCATTTTTGCATCATGCTTGGTTTTGAGAATCAGATGTGACAAATCTAGGGATAGGTATCCACCCACCCTTGAAGTAAATTCTTGGGATAGATATAGGCTGAACATGGGAGAGACATCTATGATCATAGTGTCTTGTAGCACAATGATACTAGGGTAAGCAAATAGAGTTAAATGAAGCTCCTTGATCATACCTATGGTTTCAACTCTGTTTCCATCAAGCTGCATTATTCCCCTTTTCATAGTTTCATAGCTGAGTCCTAAAGCTTCAACTATTTGTTTAGGCATAACCATGGTGCTAGCACCATAATCAATCATAGCATTGTGCAATAAATTCTTCCCTATAATGAGAGTTAAGAAGAAGGGTTGGGGCTTTGACTTACCTCTGGCTTTAGTAGGGGCTTTTGTTGTGTTTTTCGTAAGGAATTTATTAGGGAATAGTTGATCAACAACTTTTGCATTGGATAACTACTGCATTGGCATTGGTTGATCTCTACTTGAAGAGTCTTCTGTAATAGTTTCTTCTACTCTGGGATAGCTAGAATATCCCACAAAGACACATTAGCAGATGATTTCTTCAATTTTTCCACCACATTAAAAGGTGGCAAACTTGGAGGTTTTTGCTCCTTTGCACTTGCTATGATAATTTTCTTCCACGATTGATATTGCGGCAGCATAGTGGAAGTGCCAAGTATCTGATCAGAAGCACTTTAGGTTGTAGAATGGATAGTTGTGGGGCAACTAATTCATTGATAAATCTCCTCTTTGAGCGAGTGTTATAGTTAGATTACATTTGTAGTGTTTTGGATATGAATGTATCATTAGAAAACACCATTTCTTTTTCTTCCATCCATGAGAAGAGCGTGTGATTAGGAGTGATGTCAGATTTTTGTTCTAGGGACATTCCTTGCATTTGTGCAGTAAGAACCATGCTCTCCATTTTTGGTGAGGCATATACATATAATATGTGGTCTGACGTTACACCTTGGCTGTGTTGCTCCACCACCTTTTGTTGTAAGTTTCCACGCAGGTAGTTCCGGGGCATGTGTGCATCACTACAAGGGAAGCACCATGGATTGATATCATCAATGAGGTTATTCTATCTCATGGTCAATTCCCTACTCAAGTTTGGTGAAGTACTCGTCAATAGAGTAGGTACCGACATTATTTGGTTGGCTATCAAAGTTGGTGGATTAGTGTGGGAACCACCTTGGTATTGATTCTATTAATATGAAGACTATTCGCCTTGATAATTCTGATAGCCAGGATTTAGAGGTGTTGATTATTTTTGCTTGAGGGTGGTTATGTTGTTTTCCATATTCTGCAACATTTCTTTAAGATCACTCATTTCATCCTTAGGAGAACTAGATGTAGAGGCAACATTTTGTGGTGTTGCCGCATATGTGTACATTGATTGAGGAGGTGCAGGCACACTTGTTGATGTGAATTCTTGTACGGGCATCAATATTTTAGGAAATATCAACATGATGGGTCGAGGAGGAAAATTTCCACAATCTATCAAATGATTCTCAGCTTTAACGGCGACACTGTAAGCATCTAGCAAAGTAGCTCTTCCTAAAGACTTGATCATCATAGAAATGTTAGGGTTGATGGACTTCAGATAAAATATGAATGCCAACTCAAGAGTTGAGCATATAGAAATAGGGAGCCTCTACTAGTTTGTGTGGAATCGGGCATTGAAGTCCATCATAGCCTCTTGGGGAGCTCATTTTATGACAGATAGTTGATGGTACAACAAGGAGCAATCTCCATCAATTGAAAACCTCTCATAGAATGGATCTCTGAGCTCATCCCAAGTACGGATAGTGCTAGCTAGCAATGTTTGGTACCAATCTAGCACTTTTCCTTTGAAGGATGCGGTGAGAAGGCTTAGCGCTACATTCTACATGATGATCCCATGCACTAGACACATGTCTGCCACATCTTGCAGAAGTTCTGTGGGTGTTTTCAAGCCATCTCTGGTAAAATTGGGTATAGCTTTCATAGCTGAGACTGGGATAGCACCCTAGACAACGGGTGCTACTGGAGCTACTAGGGGACTTTTGGCATCCCATGCCACATAATTTCTATTGGCAGCTAGCAACATGGTTAAAGGAAAGGGTGGAGGGAGCGGAATGGTTATCAACTAACTTGTGACCTGCATTGTTCCTAGTGGCAGTACTAGTAAACTAGATTTTTTTTGTTGTTTGGGATCTAGTTACGGGCTGATGGCTCATACACCCTTCTAAAGTGAAAATTCATTTAAGCTCTATCCCATCGAGTGTGCTAGAAAAAGAACAAACTGTTGATGCCAAAAATTGACAAGGTAACAATGCCTTATGGGAAACTCAGTTTATGGGGGACCTCTTGCACTAAACTAAGTGACCTCTAGATTTTAAAGAAGTTGGCTTCTTCTATAATGGGGTTTTGAAATGGAAAATGAAGCAGATATATAAATAAAATCTAATCTAAGGCGATGCATCAAGACTTAATGATAGGCATGATAAATCATAGGTCTAAGGGCCTGATTGGTATTTGTAATGTTCTAGAAAGGTAGAAACTGAATATTAAAGTATAGATAATCCATTCATTGAAATAAAATAGCATTGCATACATTCCTACTGCCAAGAAGAGTCATAAGACATGTGATCTAGACTATAAAATTTGCATCCAATTTATAGAAGTGCTCAAATGAAATATCCAGACAACAACACAGTCTAAAGTTAATCAAATAGCATAAAAGAACAGAAAGGACAAAAAATTGGTATAGTCTGAAAGTCTTTTTCAATAACAAAAACAATAATAAATGCCTGGTTTCTTTTTCTAAAATCAACATTCCTTTTCCAAAATCTAGACCCTTCCCTCAAAACAAAGAGAAGTATATATAGCTGAAAACTTCCTCTGCCTTGGAGAGTAGTACTTAACAAAAAATATTTCATGATCTCTAGTAATGATGCAGAATTGAGTATATCTCCAGGTTGTTGCAATAGAAAATATTTGAAACCAAGCGTATAATCATTCTAGGCTCAGGTGCATCCTCTATAAATGATGGTGGTGGTCCCGACAAGGTCAAGTAGGCAAGTGTCATCACCCCGTAAAGTAATTATGACACGCGATGATCAGTCATAGCATTTGGTTCACTTTATTTGTCACCCAAATACTAAACCCGCTGAATAGACATGTGGTAGCATAGCACAACCCATGTGAATCTTTATCTTCCACCGTTGATAACTTGCACCAAAGTGATACTTGGCGCATGGGTAGAGCTTTACTCAAAAATGAAGGGAAGTGATCATCGATTGTGTGCAGTGATGACACATGGAAGCATAGTAAGGATTCCCAAAATGTGAAGGAAAGGAAACCTCCAGGGAGCGTAGAGTGGACATGTGGAAGGGGTAACAAAGTTTGACAAAAGGGCTGAGTAGCTTATTTGTGATGCATGGGCTGATACTTGGAGCAAAAATATACCCAAAGGGAGCTTGTTGAATATTTATTCACATATATCAAAGAAGAGGATGGACATTTATTGATTGTTGTGGTATACATAGATGATATCGTGTTTGGTCAAAAGAGGAGATGCTAGATAACAATCTATATATCAAAGAAGAGGATGGACATTTATTGATTGTTGTGGTATACATAGATGACATCATTTTTGGTTGAAACATGGACAAAATGTAAAAAGAATTCTCCTCATGTATGCAAAAGGAGTTTGAGATGCCAATGCTGGGAGAATTATCCTTCTTCCTTGGGCTACAAATTTCACAATCTAGAAAAGGAATTTTCATCTCTCAAACCAAATCTGTGAAAGAAATGTTAAATAATTTTAGGATGGAATGTATTGCAATCTTGTGAGTACCCCCATAGTTACAGGTTGCAATCTAAGCAAAGAAGATGAATCCCAAGAAGTGAATCAAACAATTTATAGATCAATGATTGGAAGTTTATTATACCTAACTGCTACAAGACCTGATAAAATGCAAGCTATTGGAATGGTGGCAATATTTCAAGTTGCACCTAGAGAAACACATGTTCATGTAGTGAAATGAATATTCAAGTATTTGAAAGGCACTATGGAATATGGTCTGTGGTATCGAGTAGCAAATATTTCACTCTTGAACCATTCACAAATGTTGATTTGGCATGATCCGGGGGATATTTTCACTAAAAATTGAAGAATCTCTAATACTCCAAATTTTAGCACCATCAGAAAGAGCTCGATGTCCTAATTCCAGCACAACTTGAACAGAGTCAAACAAAGCTATGGAGCCCAAGTTATTATCGGTCAAATTTCAGTCAACAACTGGTCAACTCAGAGCCCAAGGCAAGAAAAAAAGGTCAAAATTTGATGTCACCAAAAGTGGTCAAAATTGATGTCAACACGAAGAGCTCAACAAGAGCTTTTTGACAGTGTTCGTTCTGTGCAAATCGGAGCTCGTATGTGCAAGATATGGAAGGTCAAAGCTCATTGACTTGAAGGTACAATGATGATGTCAGAATGACGTCATCGTGCTGACATGGATGAATCATGAGGTGACACATGGTGGAAATTTGTTGGACATGGCTTTATTTAAAAATATATATATAAAAAATAAATAAATTAATAACAACCATGCCCTCCATTTTAATAATTAAATCACTTCCTTAAGAAAAAAACGTGGCCCTCCCTATAAAAGGGGATCACCATTATTTTAAAAAAAAACATGCTATTTTTTAGGCTACAATTTTTTAGGGAAAACAAATTGATCCCTATTTTTAAGGGATGTAAATAGCCTGTAACCAAACTCATCCCCTATTTTAAATGAGAATTTCAAACCAACATTGTATATTGTATGGCTTTAAAATACAAGTGGCATTGGATATGTGGAAATGAAATACCCCTTAATTTAATAAATTCCCTCCAAGTTGTAAAACAATAATCCTTTTAAAAGGATTATTTGTAACTATTGGAAATAGTTAAAGCCCGAATAAGGGATAAGAGGGCTAAGGTAATATTTTTAAAAGATTATTATGTAATTAAGGGGGGATTTTTCAAAATATTTACTATGTAAGGGGGATTGAGCTGAAATTCCCAAATCAATTGGTTTTTCATCAATTTGGGAATATTTGTGGTATAAAAAGGGGTAGAAGGAAGATTTTTTTAGTGAAGGACATAGTTATGAAAATAGGTGATGTGAAAGAGGGATTTCTAAGGAGTTCTTTGAGCCATTTTTGTTCATCAGAGTATTGTTATGCTGGCAAAGTGCTAGAAGAAATGGTCTTGTTGCAATTGTAACTGATTTTTGGAGATTAACTGAATCGGTCTCACTCTATTGGAGTGGACCTGAAGACGTAGTCATGATTGTGGTGAACTCTGTTACCAATTGCGTTTGATCTCTTCTTTATTTTTCTCTCTTTCTTTCAATTCATTGTCTTGGTTATCATTTTATTATGCTAAGTTGATTAAGCATTGATTCAAGTTGTTATTTACGTTAAGCATTCTGCAAGCAATTAGTCTAGATCCTAATCAGATCATGGCAGGCAATGTGGATGATAGAAAAAGAAAAAGTGGAGGAGCCTTCCTTCTTAGAGGGAACTTAGTATCTTGGATGAGCAAAAAGCAAGAATCAATTTCTCTATCTACTGCAAAAGCTAAATACATAGCAACAACAACATGTTCCAGTCAACTTTTGTGGATGAGACAAACTCTAAAAGATATTAAGGTGGAATACAATCATCCTTGCACCATTTATTGTGACAACACAAGTGCAATCAACATCTCCAACAATCTAGTGATGGACTCAAGAACCAAGCATATACCTATCAAGTATCACTTTTTGAGAGAGCAAGTGGCAGAAGGACAAGTGTGTTTGGAATACATAGATACAAAAGAACAAATTGCTCATATATTCACCAAACCACTACCAAGGGATGCATTTGAATATCTAAGGGAAAATTTGGGAGTTGTCCCACATCCATCAAATTGATTGGTGGAAGCACACATTCAGGGGGAGATATACATAAGCATCTTGTAGCTCTATGAAACAAGAAGAAAAAAATTGTTAGAAGACCCCTTGTCATTGATGTCAAAGCGGGATAAATTGGACACAGGGGGAGCAAAAAGAAGAGGATCAAATTTTCCATTGAGGAGGTTGCCATCAATGAAAAAGGGGAAGATTATTAGAAGTATTGTCATTGATCTATCAAGACAAAGAATAGCTTAATCAGATTGTTGATTGAAAGTGGATAAATCATTGGTGTCTTAAACAAATTTGATTAATTAGATTGTTGATTGAAAATGAATAAACTATTGGTGGCTTAATTAGATTCGAGTTTGTTGTCTTATTTTGGGACAAATTATTCAAATTTAAATACTCATCAGAGCTTCACACATAATCAAAGTCCTACATAGATCATATCCAACACTCAAACTCAGTGAAGATCATATACAAATTATATCCAACACTCATACTTAGTAAAGATCATATCCAACACTCAAACTTAGTGAGTATCATATAATCAAAGGCTTAATTAGTTATTAAGAAATTGAATGTCTTTAACATATATATTTTGTTAAAGAAATAAACTGAACTACATCTCCTTATCAAATTCAATTACTCTAACAAACATAATGTGATTCATTGGATAACTCATTAAAGAGGTGTGGCTGATCAATTCCAAGAGACATGTTTATCAAAACAACCTTTTTTGAAATGATATGTTTAGAAATCAAATCGCCTTGCTGAAGAGGTGCGAATGAAATAATTGAAGAGGCATGTCTACATAAAAAAGGACTTGTCTCAAGAGACATGTTTTTCAAAAGAAACCAAGTGTCAATCATGGAGAGATGCATTGGGTGATCAAGGACATATTTCACCAAAGACATGTTCATATCATGCTCGAGTAAAGGAACACGTCCCTTAAGATTTGAAATATGCATACGTCTTTTTCTAAGAGACACAAATGATAATCTTAAGAGAATGTGACTACTTCTAAATGGAGATTTAAGAAGAATTTAGTTCTATGTGTAAAAAAAAAATAATTAAATCAAGGAGAAATCGATTTAGCAAAGAGGTATATCTAAAAGGATGCGATTGAAAGATGAAGAGGAAAAAGTTGTGATTATCAATAGTTGCAATATTTGAGAAATTTATATATTTGACATCCCATTCAAGGTTGTAGGTGTGGTTGTGAAGATTGTAAGTGGATCAAGACAAAAAGCCCATCTTCTTGTGTGGAATTAGGGTGAGATTATTCATCACAAAAGTAGATTGGAGGATTGGGAGAGTGTAGATCTGATTGAAGGCAATATTTTTGCATCCATCAAGTCAAGGTTGGTGCCTTGTATTAGGGGTTGGTGCTCCTTGTAGGTTGGTGGGTATGTGCAAGATCATGATGGGCCAAAAAGTGGCAATATCTAAGTGATATGATGGCCCATGTGGCCGATGACCTTTTTTTTGCCCAAAATTGATGAAACAAAAAGGGTTTTTAAAGGATATTCTCATCTTTCCACCAATATAAATTATGCTTTACTTTGAATTTAATAAATAATTATTATTCATTTTTTATTTGAATTATGACTAAAGTCCTGATTGATAGGATGATTGAAAAACATCTATAGCTTTCAAACATTATCACATTTTTTGAATCTGAAACATGCATCACATTCTATGCTTCGTATACTATAGGATTAAAAAAATAAAAAATGAATTTCATAAATTTTTGACCAAGTTAAGGTGGTTAGACATACAAGTTCTTATATTTTTTAAAAGTTGTAATAAAAAATTCATAATTAATTATTTACTTGGAAAAAAATTACAAAAAATAATGCATCGCATCCAAACATGAGTCCTCTACTTATATATCTAAAATATTATAAAAATAATTATCATTTTATTGTGGGTAGGGTGGTCAGAAAAATACCTAGTTCTTATTTTTTCCCTAAAATTTAAGTACAGCTACATTGAAATTTCAAATTTTCACCAAATAGATTTTTTTTTCTTTCTAAATAAACCTAGTGGTTTAGAAACTACATTCAATTTTCTACAAATTCTATTCTTACATATTTTTGAAATAATATAGATAACTTATTAAATTTTTTATGTTAAGTTGCCTAACTTTGATTTTTTTGAATTTTTTGCCACTTAAGGGCCTATTTTTTCCATGATGGTCCTGCACATACCAATGCCTATTAAATAATTAAAGGGGTTGGTTCTCCTTATAGGTTGTAGCCTACTAAATCTTTCATAAATAAGTCAAGTAGGTTGGTTCCTACTTTCATTTGTAAAAAGTCATTTAAACATTTCAATAAATTGGTGTCAACTTGTTTACATTGATTCATATCAAAAGGTTGGTGTTGATAAGAGTTTAAGATTTCAATTAAAAGTTGAAAATGTGATTTTTTTATTTTATTTACTGATTCACCCCCCCCTCTCAGTAAATATTTTGTGCTCTTCAAGTTTCTCTTGATGAACTAGATCTTGAGGAGATAGTACTTCTAAAATCCATAGGGAAGAAAAAGGAAAAGATTCACTCTAGATATCATGTGGATAAATCGGGCTATAAATATGTTGATTTAGTAGCACCTCCACAAGATAAGAATGGAGCCAACATAGAATATTACACCATGAAAAGGATTCAACTTGGGAAGGTTACTAATACAAGCACTAAAGAAGATTCTGAAGTTTCTTTGAATGCATTGGAAGATAGATTGGATAAGATGGAGAAAGCCAAGGACATGTACAAAGAAAGGGCATAAAAATATGCATCAATGTTGAGGAAAATCATATGAACATTAGAGAGTGTGTGACCTATGGCCATAGTAAATATTGAGGAGCTTGTTGTTCAAAAGGTGGAAAATTATTATTCAAAAGGTAAAATCCTTTATGAGTTTGCTGATAGGATAATTGAACAAGGCTTGAAGTACATGATTGTTGCATTGGAAAAGATTTCTTAGATTTCTAAGATTGATTTAGAGCTAAATAAGATAGTAGGTATACTTTCTACTAAAAAAAAGAAAATGGAACAAAATATTGAGTCGAGGTTACAGTTAAAGGAGGTAAAATTGAGTTAGTACAAGCTGGGGTCATTCCCAACAAAGAAAAGTATGTGGAGTTTAATGAGTCTATTAAGAACTACATACTTACCATCAAGAATCTCATTGAGGATACTCAACAAGTACAAGAATATGTTGAAGAACATCAAGTTATCTTGGTGAATAGAATTGAAGAGTTGCCTGAGAGGCTTCTTGATGAGGATAATACCTTTCTCCTGACAAGCAAGATTGTCTGAATTTACAAGGAAGCTATCCAGAAATAGATGGAAGATGAAGAATTTTCATTAACTTCAATGGATTACTTTGCTAACATAAAAATAACCTTGGAAAGTCTCAAGACACATCTGGATAGGTGTAAGAATATTTTTTCTACTACAACGAAGTCTTTCACAAAGGTTCACACAATCATTGACTACGCCATTGGACCAAATGAGGTAAAAATGCATGAGATCAAGAAGAAGTATGAAGATTTCTAGGCCAAGAGCAAGGAACCATAAAATATTCTTACATCTCCAGAGATAGATAGTTCTCATGATTTCTTTTATGCTTTATGTAGATATGTTTTGACATTTTTCATGTCATTTTGCAAAATGTAATTACATGTAAAAACGAAGATGTTCATACATTCATGGACAACACCTTTGAATAATTCAATTAGTTAGTTGAGGTTTTTCCTAGATTAGCTCTCCTCTCTCATTTATAAATATGAGAGGATTCCTTCAAGTATTACTGACCTTTTGTCTTATGCAACGAAGTGTTGTTCATTTGTGAAGAAATTTTGAAACTTTGTGTTCTTATTGTGAAACTATTTTCAAATTAATAAAGAAGGCTAAATTGCATACCAAACTTTGAGTTGGATTAATTTTAACGTATGTGAATGTTCTTATGTCATTCTCATAAGTTTATCTTATTATTGGATTAGATTGATGGTGTTTTATATGTTGAGATCAAAAGGATTTAAAGATAATTTGTGTAGATTTTGTGTCACATCTTTTAGTTGGAATCACGTAATTACTAATAATATTGGTGAGTTATCTTTAAGTATTTGTACTTGAAGTTGTTCATGCTGCTCATGGATCTATTTGTAACGTATATTGAAGACTTTGTGCTTCATTTAGGTTGTCAGTTATGTTGTTGTGAAATCCATTATTGAAGACTACAAAACGACTTTGTGCCTCAGTGAGCCTTTTGGTTACATATTTTTATCACACTGGTACTTCTATAATTTTCTTTGACAAGTTAGAAGTTTTGGAATTATTTCTCATATTTTATTTTGAGTTGTATTGCATCCATAAACATAAAATTGTGGAACATTGCAAACATATTCTCTAAAAAAGAGAGAATCATGAATGTGACACACCCCCATATGACTTGTATAGTACACAAATATTAGAATAGTTTACTTTCAGTTCTGTAAGTAGTGATAAGGGTGCCTCCCCTTTCTAAGAGGAGATATTTCATCTTGCATAATTGTTGCTAAAAATCAAAGTTTTGTACAATCTATAAAGAGATTACAAAATTTTCACCCAAAAAGTCTGAAGTACACCTTTGTCCAAATTATAATTACTTTGACTTGGAAAATTAATTAAAAAAATATGTAACAAAAAATTATTAAAAAATATCCATGCATTAGGTATTGATGTGAAAAATCTGTATTTTAAAAATTAGAACTGTATCTTTTCTATAAAAAAAATTATGCAGTTCAAAGTAAAATCACTTTTAAAAAATATTGTTTAGTAGAAAAAATAAGTTATTAAAAATTACATATAAGGATTCACAATTTTTTTTAAATTTTTTTAAAAATATAATTATAATCTACACATAGAATCTCACAAATCACTCGGTTGATTCATCTTCAAATTCTTAATGGTTTAGCTAGTATAGGTGTAAGAAAGTGAAGATTTGGTGAAATATGCTGATTTCAATGTCAAGTTTGGCCAAAAAGTGTAACCCATTATTGTGAGATCATCCTTGAGTTCAACTATAGTTAGGATTGGGATTCAATTAAATAGTTAGGCTTAAAATTAGGTTAAGGTTATGGTTTAGTTAGGATCATGGTTTAAGTAGAGTTAATTTAGAAAATTAAGGTTTTCATTAGAATTATGATTATAAATAGGATTATAATTATGGTTAGCATTAGAAGTAGGATAAGGGTTGATATTATAATAAGGATTGGGGTTGAATTAAATCCTAACCCTAATTAAATACAACTAACACTAATTCTAAGTGTAACCCTTACCATAACCCTAAATCTTACTCTATCTCTAACCTTAACCCTAGCACTTGAATAATAATTATAACTCAAACACTAACTCTAGATAATTTTATCTCTAACCCTAAACTAACCCTAATTCTAAAAGAAACACTAATTATAATTGTAACCCTAACTTTGACCCTAGCATTAACACTAATTTAACCTACCCTAACTCTAATTCTAACAAGTATGTGCAAGATCATGATGGGCCAAAAAGTGGCAATATGATGGGTATGTGGCTGATAACTATTTTTTACCCAAAATTGATTAAACAAAAAGGGTTTTTAAAGGATATTCTCAGCTTTCCATTGATATAAATTATGCTTTACTTTGAATTCAATAAGTAATTATTATTCATTTTCTATTCAAATTATGACTAAAGTC